>ML786876.1:474946-519369 GCA_009831015.1 Picea engelmannii | reverse complement strand
GTGGTTATAAAGTCTAGAGGGGTTACAATGAAATTTTGATCCAGGAAGACACCTGCACACTGTCAAACCATCTAAGCTTCCAAACATGCAGAGGGTACTTTGATGCGTTGTGATCTAAGGGATTGAGGTGACTATAATTTGCCTGAGCCCAATTCAAGCATCAACATTATCTTTTTTTCTAAACGCATCTGCACAAAACAATTTATGTTCTGTCCATTCGAGCCACTCCATTACTCCAGTCGATTGAGGGGTCAGAGTGAATGCAAAACCTGTATCATAAGTATATTTCTTCTTGAAACAATTGGAATTAGTTGAAACCGCATAATGAAATGGTGGAAGCTGCATGCTCACCTACATACGCGATCTGTACTTATTTAGGTGATCAAAGATGAGTGGTTGCGGTCCAAACAAAGGAAGGAATGTTGTATCAATTCATCCAACAATCATTTTACAAGCTTGGCGCACACTTAGAAAGTAAGACTCCATGTATCTATCGTAGACCAACGACGAAGATTGGGTGCCGACCAAGAATGTAAAACAATTTCTCTACATTGATGAAGATTGCAGAGCATGCATAATCATCCCAAGCAATATCAATATTGTAGATTCGTTGATTAATTTCCATTCCCGTGCCTACAATCATATGCAAACAACCCATCTAGGAGTTTGTTTGTTCTTGGGATCACTGGGTTTGATCGCCCTAAGCACGGCAATTGCTGCAGAATTCAGGTAAACTGGTGTCCTCCTTAATCTATTTTTTTAATAAAGTGTCTTAACCCTACCCTAATTATGTGAACGCCATCAACAACAGGCTCACTCAAGGCAATAAGGACACCTGCAATGCTCGTTGCAAAGCGTGTTGGAGGCCTCTTCAGTATGCATGCAGATCGCCACGGGACAAGCATCGACTGCAACAACAACAAGACAAGGACATGCATTGAATGAGGGTGTGAGTGTCAGTTATTGATTTTTAATTACAACGGTGCCAAACGTCATGGTTTGAAAAGATATCATTTAAATTTTCTCCATCCGAAGAATGTCGATGCCTTCTGGGTAATAAGACTTCAATTCGATGAACCAATCAAACAATAAATAAATAGTCTTAAATATTTAAAAAAATAAGAAAATTTAATGGCTATAGTGAAACCATAGGGAAAATGTAAATTTATTTTGGTGAACAACCAAATTAATAGACATTCAACGTGAACGAATGCTATATACCATACCTCACGACAGGTATAATAACTAGCAAGGAGCTGGAGTTGCTAGATAAAGTGGTTAAATATATGTCAGAAATGGTGAAAAAACTAGATTGACATATGGCCAAGCCAAACTTGGACGTGGTTGAATATCCAATAAGTTTAGATTACACGTTGAAGATTTTTAAGCTATAATCCTGTTGTTGCAACAACAAAGTAGGATTTAATTATTAATAACCTTCATCGATGCAACTTTGAACATTTAATATCACAATCACTTAATATCACAATCACTTAATAAAACCTTTTTATTACAAATGATTTCCCTTCTTAATACATTTTAACTTCTCTTCACGTCATTAAATATGAGTCGGCACCGTGTAATGATACCTTTTATTTTGGTTGACCAAATGAATGGGACTTGGTAAAAGGCACATCATTAAATATGAGTAGGAATGATGTTAAGGTATTTTTTTATTTTTATTTTGGTTGACCAAATGGACTTTGTATAGATGGTAATGATAACAAAAGAGGGGAGGGAGTATTTAATCCAAAAACATGGTATATATTTTTTTCCTATGGTTAGTGAGATCATTTTTGGTTCAGGTAGATTTTTGGTGGAATTTTTTTTATTAATTCTTAATCATTTATAATTATTTTATGGTGAAAAAAAAGTCAATTAATTATTTAAAATTATTTTAGATTTATTAAATACTAAAAAGTTTTAAATAAAATTAAAATTAAATTTCAAGGTTCAAATTTATCTGGGTCAATTTTTGAAATGACATTAAAATGAAAATGTTATTTAGAGACTTTTCTTTTTAAGTAGTAACTAAAGAGACACTTTTCTCTTCAAATAGTAATTACAAAGCTTTTGATTAATGAAGTTGTGTTCAACATGAAAACTTGCATAAAGGTATTCATGTATATCAATATCGAATAGCTTATTCAATTTAAGCACTAGTATCACATGTGCCTCGATGAGAATAATTTATTTGACCCAATAAAAAAGAGGTTTTATTAATAAAAAATGACGAATTAAAAGGTTTTCCAAAATCTTTTCTAACCAAAAAAAATAGTGCCTAATCCACTGGGCAATAAATCACTATCTGGCATCATCTTAGATGTTGTAAGTTGAATTTTAATATACACATCTCCATCTCTATTAAAATGGAGCGATCATAGGGTCTTAATCACAATCTCCTCCCCATGGTCTCTGCTAAACTCCCATATGCTTTTATTTCTCAACCCACGATGACCATAGCAAGAAGCTCCCATTAGCCATGACATAGATTTATCATGCTCGACATCATAATATATAGATCTTTGCAAGTCATTTTTTCAGGCCAATTCAGGAGTTGGGGATGTGAATGTATGAGTGTGAGTTCTTTTCGTGTGTTATGCGTTGTTTGATATTTTCCTATGAGCAGCAACCAGAGATGATTGCACTAAAAACACATGAATAACCTTCCTGTTAAAGTCATGCCAAGAATTCCAATAATTAAAATATCTATAGATCATGTTTCACCATGTGGCTCTACCATGTCTAATCATAGTTTTACACAATTGTGCTTTCCCAATTTAAGTTGCCATATGAACAATTGAATTTTAAACACACTTTACTTACCAATTTTTAATATTCAAATTTCAATTATTTTAATGATTTATTTATAAAAATGTCTCTAGTATCAATTAAATCACACAATATGCATTGTCATAATGTTTATTAAATATTTATATATTTATAAATTCACTTAATTTTTTCACATATTTTCATTTATGATAACGGAAGACCAACTCATTCAATTTTTCACATTTTAATATGTGGCAATGGAAGACCAACTCATTTCCTAAATATTAAAATGAGTATTTTATTTTATGCACATGGGCTATCCTTCATATTTGTTTTGGATGATACATATTTATTATTCAAAGTATTTAGAACATATGTTAATTTTATGTTCATGGATAGCTTAGCAACAAAGCTAATTACTTCAAGAAATATTGATGTGATTATTGTGAATTGTTATGCATGGTTACAACCATTACAACATAATAACAAGTGCCACTGCAATGGCTATGTCCCTGTCGATTTGTGCATGAAATATATATCACATACCAAAAAATTGTAGACACTGTAAAAATAAGTAAACCCTAACTTCTATACTTAAATTAGAGGAAGAGGAAGAACACCCAGATGCTCATTACTATTCAAAATAATTTCACTAAAAAGTACAAATTCAGTTGTAACAACATAGGTTCTTAATATATTATATTCACCAAGTTAACATAATGTTGAAAGGGACAAAATTGGAGCTTTCCAAGTTATCAAACAAAAGTGCAAGCCATCACGATAAGATTATATTGGTTTATAAGATTCCACTTGTGAGGATACCTGTCAACCCTACTCTACATCTTCATGCATGTATGCCAATTGTTACTGCGGAGACCAGGAGACCACTACATGTATTCTAATTGTTATTGCAGAGACCAAGAGACCATTGCATTTTGGAGTAGGGTATTTCCATGTTGCTCTTTCTCTCTCAAAGCTCGAGGGTCGGATCTAGCCCAATGTATGGATTTGCATTTCAATATGCTCAATTTCCAACCAAAAGATCCGAGGAAACTGTTGTCTAGGTGGTGGTCGAGAAGGATCATAGAGAAAATATTTTTTCTTTGCAGAAGATCATTCAACCTTCGTCTCCATCATCAGTCGTCACACTATGATTGGTTGGACGTATCGTCAGTGGGAATTTCTTCTGCTCATCTCTTTGCTCTTGAAAGAATTGCTCATCTCTTTGCTCTTGAAAAAATCATTACACATGAAGTCGCAATCCAACCTAACCCTGTTGAAAAAGGTCAGAGGGGGTGGGGAGAGCAGGCAGACAATCCATCATATATGATGTTCGATGGGCAACACTTTCCTAGAAATAAGGACGGGGGGTCGTAAACAAGAGAGTAGCTGAGAGCTAGGCGACTGTTGGATCTGTTCTCGTAGCTTCTGGAACTCCTTTAGATGATGTTCCAATTCGTTATTGATTGGGTTATTCGACCATAAGGGAGGAGGTTGTATAATACTTATATGTAAACCAGACTTATAGAAATAATTAGAATATGCCAATTCAATTGGAATAACTGAGCTTGTAATCCCATTGGTTATGATGAGCTAAATTATAGAGCTTATACTAGCTATGATTATCCAATGGTTGACTTTGTGATAGTCGGGAAATTGCTTTAAAGGTGGAGTCCTAGCAAGAGCGACCAAGAAGAATCGTCCAGTCCAACAGGTCGATTCTATTCAAGGCTATGTTCTATGAACTTTAGCCAACAACAACATCTATTCCTTTCGGTTAGGGTTTGGGTGTCCTAGGAGATTGAAAACCAATAAGAGTAAGCACTTGATGATGAGAAATACAATTAAGGATCTGATGCAAGATTTTATGGTGCAACACAAGAGTTCCAGGTCCGCCATCACTCCCCTTGGTTGCTTGCTACTAAAGAATATCCAAACATGCATCGTCCCCACTCTTTGTGCACACTGAAGTAAGTTTCTCGCCTTTTTCTCTATAGATTCCCTTTCTCTATAGGCACTGTAGTTTTCAAGGGAAGATATTTGAACCATTTCTATTCCTGGTCTTCCAGGTGGTACACATACTTTTTTCTTCCTTCCTTTGTTGCTTTTGTCAATTCCTAAATATTCTCTGTAAATGTTGTGATTTGGCTCTGGATTTGTACTCAGCTGGACATGAAATATGGCAGCAAGAATGAGCAGGTGTTCAAAAAATTCTCACAAAATTGAACTACTTTCAAGTTTCTTTACCTGAAGTAGTGCATACAAGAATGAGTGGGAAGCAGAAAGACATGAAGCTAGTTAGCCCAAACCCAATGCTTCAGATCTCTAACTGTGCATGTACACCCATTACCTACTAACAGAGGGGCATTGGGTACATGATGCACTCTCCCTTATCTTTCTCTTCTGAGTCGTCTGACTAGGCCAACAAACTTGGATTCAGTCTCAATTCAACACTGGTGTAGAGTGTGATCTCTTGTCCTGTTCTGGTAAGCCATTGGCCCCGAACCCCCTTGAAAAGGAAGGAGATTTCTTATGGTTGTTACATCTGAGTGGTTTAACAATGTTTGCTTCCTTTTTGCCTATCGACTTGTATAGCTTCCTTTGCTTGGTTTAATATCCAATTTCGGATCCATATTAAGTACTATATTAAGTCTCCCTACTATCAGCGAGGTCCAAGCTTGTTCGAAAGCCAATTTACCTTGATACAATCTTAACACCCCCTTATGTTATTTTGATTTCCGTTAGTCAAGTGTCTATCCTTTACACTGATGACATTTTTCTTCTGTCCAGATACAATATTGAGATATTTTCCTGGAAGAAGATCGATTCATAGAATCCTTTCTGTTTTTGGGTCTTTTACTAGTGAGGAGAACTAACCAAGTCAGTCTTGCAGTCGGAGTTCCATAGTCAAGACTATGCTTCTCTGGGAAGAACCTTCTTCTTGGTATAACTTGCAATACACTTAGTACGCAGGAAGATTGGTGCTTGCACAGATATCCAAACTCAGACACGAGTGATAGATTCTTAGGCCCTTGTTGGTGTTGTTTTCCACGCTCAGATGGATATACGACATAAAATTTACTAGCCGAGAGTGGAAGCTGACGATCGGTTTGGATGATGATATGATTTGCGTGCTATTGGTGGTCCTTCACCTTATTTCCTTTCTTGGACCTGAATTCCCTTCTCCATTTCCTAGTAGTTTGTCTGAGGCAGTACCTTCAATCCCTTGTAGCACCGACTACTGTAACCTTACTAACATCTCGATCCGCCCTTGCCATTGGATGTTGGATAACAGTTGTACACTGCGATCTAAGGCCACGTGTGTGAATGCATGGCAAATGCAGGAGGAGGAACATGTGGTGGAATACAAAGGAAGAACAGGTGGTGGAGTCAGTGGTCGTAGGTGTTGAAATGCAAAGGAAGAGTAGGTGGTGGGTTCGGTGGCATAGGAAGAGAAAGCGATGGTGACGGTCGTCTGACATTGAAATTTGGGTGAAGATGGGTGGCTTGACATTGAAATTTGGGTGCAAGGTAAGTGTTAATGCACTTAAGTGAAGTGAGAAAGAAGAAGGGTAACAAATACTTAGAACATAGGTTAAATGTAACAATGAAAAAAATGCAGATTGCATATCATCCTAAAAATCTAGTATAGGCAATGAAAAAATACATTGGAAGGAGCTAAAAATCTAGGATAGGCAATGAAAAATACATTGGGAGGAGCGAAGCCTCCAATAAGACTTTGAATTTGAGAACCAATAAGATTGTAAATAAACAATTTTTTACAAAATATTTAATAATTTTTTTTATAAACCGTGCTATAAAGTTACGGATATGACATATGTATTAAAAGTCAATGTTAACTAATACTCATTCAACGGGAATCGATTGCTAGAGTCCTTGGCATGCCTTCGACAAGGACTAATAAAGCCAAACAATGAACATTGTTGCATGTATATGTACCTTATTTCTAAGTGGAAAAATAGAGGAGTTTTGATGAATTTTTGGAAATTTTAAAAGTTAATTTTGAGCAAAATATATTGTTTATTGTTTTTTTTTCTTTGATGGAATACAGATCTCGAGAAGCTCTCTAGGTACTTATCTTCATTTTAGGGATGGTATGGGAGACAAACTGGTAAGGACGTTGAGTGAGGTCCAATAATATCTATAGAGGGAGCTAGCCCCGGGACTTGAACCCGTGACCCCTTGCTTGTAATTCACATCACTCAAGCACTAGAGCTAACCTACTAGGCTAAAATACATTGTCCCTTCAACATATCATGAATATGAATTACATATCACCAACGGTGCGTATCATATCATTGAATAGCTTTTGGACATCTTTTCGTTGTTAGTTTGATATATAGAAACTTTTGTTTTACTGTGGTGATAACGATATAAAATATAGAACTTCAAAGCAAACTATAATGGATTCAGAAGCATTCTCTCAATGAATTAAAGAGTGTGTTACAATGTGACAATGATATGAAAGCATGCTTACAATTCCACAACATACTCTTATTTAATCTTCCACGTTAAACACCTCTCAAACTAGGTGTTAGGCACCAAAGTGAGTAATCAATTGTCATGGTGAGATATTGAAAGATATACTTAGAGGGATTTTATGAATCAAAATGCAATTAGGTGGATCATTAATGCAATGACATGGGTAAATTGATTTTCTTAATATGTTTAATTGTAGCATATTTATTTTTTATCGTGGAGATTAGGTGCTTTGCAACTATTACCCTTGTTTATATGTACAACTTATTTAATAAATTTAAAACTTTACACACATAATTAATATTACAAACAAGATAAAATTACACACAATTTTAACTTTATTTGTTTTTTTTTTTTTTATATAATTACAAAAGCACATCTTCGTACACAATTTATTTCCAAAAAACTCATTCACCAAATATTTACATTTATTATTTAGACAACAAACATATAGTGGCTCCCACGAGTACCAAACATGTTCCACTATCATATGGTTTATTTATAATATTCATTATTTGTATTCTTTACAACGGGCTTTTTGTCCAATTTTTTATTTAGGTGGCGTGTCCATTTTTATTTGTTAGGTAGTGTGTCGCGTTCATTAAACCAATAATTATCTATAATGATTTATTGGAAGATTCATGCAAATAATCTTTAGTCTTGGTTAGATTTATAATGATTCTTTCTCTTTAAAAGTATTGTTACGAGGCAAATATGTATAAAGTCATTAAGCTTACCATGATAACCTTAAACATATATAAAACCATTATTAAATTATGTACACATTATAAAGTGATAATAGTCCTTACCTTTTAAGTTTGGAATATATGATTTGGCTTGCAATGGTTTCTAAGGTTTTATCATTCACATATTAAGTTTTCGCTTAAACTTTTATAAAATGTTTAATTTGGATGAATCATTTGTTGTTTTTCTATCATATTTGGTATCTTATTGTACTTTTTTCATAAAATCTTAGGTTCTAAGATAGATAGGTCAATGTCAATTTATGGTCAATGTCAATGTATGTGAAATTTTATAGGATCAAGGAATATTATTATTAATTTGAATTTAAATGTTCTTTTCAATTCCATATAGTATCATTATATTAATAGAGTGCATGATCAAGTGTATCATAGTGACAAAAACTATATATTAAATATAATAAATTATTTATTATATCACGTTATTGGAGAAAATCATTATGGTGATCACTTTTGATGTATTTACCATTTCTCATAAGTACGAAGAAACTTGTAACTTCTCCCACAACCCATATGCAAAAGTTATTTATTCGAATGTTTCATTGGCAATGGTATGACTTGCCGAATAACTAATGGTGTCAATATCAAAGAACCATCTCCATCTTCATGCATGTTTCTCTTCGGATTTAGATTCAAAGCTAAAATCTTCAAATGTAGGTATTTTCAAATTTAGATTTAGAGCTGTAGGTTAATGAGGTGTGACAAATACATATTAAGTGATCCTTGAACTTTGCTACCTCATTAGCACTATTTTTCTTTATGTGTATGCTGAAAATATACATGAGTTGTGCAAAAAAAACTCAAATATTAGTTTCTCATTTTAGAAGAAATAAAAGACTATGAATATGGTAGAACAAATACAAATAATTACTAACACACCACCAGTCACTAGTATCCAAACCCATCAGTGAATTTAAAGACTTTAACCAATTACATAATAGCATAAAGTAAACCATTTCATGTTTCAATTAGCTTCCCAACCACTATAATGTAAAACAATATATAGCAAAATCATGGAAGACAATTTAAATTATAATTCCATATGCATTATTTAACTATCCATATAAATCCCATAACTAATTTGAGAACATAACTTGTGTATTATGAATTATTTCGACCACAACCTCAATGAATCACATATAGTGAGTATAAGAAAATCACCATTAGGCACTTGGTATTGCAATAGGCCAAAATTTGGGTTGAGATCCCATCATTAGTGAGTACAAGAAAACTCTTATTGGTTTCCTTCCTCAATGAACTGAAGCCAAATGAATACCATTAGTTTGTACACTTATCGTTGAAAAAAATAATATTGAAGATATAAGGCATCCATGGCTTAAAATTACATGTGTTCTTCCTTAGTTCATGAAATTCCCTTGCGATGCTCCTAATCAGATTTTGAGGTCCCCTTCTTTGTTCCATTACTTTTAGACGACAAATTCAAATAAGCAGAATAATGGGTCCTTCCTTTCTTGGTGCTTCCATTATAAACTTGCTTTGCAACTTCATTTAAAACATACAATGGAATAGGCATGTGACCAACCTGAATGAAGGAACTGTCCTCTGCAAGGATTTCAAAATGGAGTTTGACCTCATTTGGGTTTTTTCTCGGGATAATCGAGGTTATTTGATCTCATTTGTCTTTTGGATCCTCAAAATGCTTAGATGGTGCATTCTCAGATACCTTCCCCTGCTCTTTTCTCTAGCCTCTATTTTCCATGTTTACAGGCACTTAAATTCCCCACCCCTAGTCAAAAAATTATTTTGTCCTTTAAACTTATTAGACTCAAACTTGCTTGAAACTTGTGCACCACTCAACATTCTACACCAATGGTCAAAGAATACACATGTTACACACAACACTTGATCTTGATTGGATCATTATAAAAATTTACATCTGTATGGGTGGAAAAATTTGGAGGAATCAACTGGCAAAGCCATTTTAGCAACATGTCCCAATTTGGAAAATTAGGTCCAAAAAACTGTTTGGAATATTCCATAACCATTTTGAGGCATCAAACAACATTTTTTTGGGTCCAAACCTACTCATCAAGAAGATTCCATATTCTATACCCCACGACCTTTCTAACGGTGCAAGAATCGCCTTAATTAGAGTTCGTATGTGAAAGTTATGCCTCTCACAAGTTGACCTACTGTGTTTACCATCATGGTACATGTGGATGCCAAACTAGCCCCCATTACCCAAAACGTGTGGGGCTAGCCACATGTGGACTTTCAAGAATATTCTAGAAGGTCCAAACTTGGTCACTAATTGAGGGTTGAGGAAGACAAATCCCTAACCCTAAACGACTATCGGGCTATGTTAAATATTGAGCTGCTAGGAGGAGAGAGGGTTCTATTATTTTGTATTGTATTTGTTCCATAGTCGAGCAGAGCATCCAAGGAGTCGTATTTGGAGAGCATATCATAAGAGGTAGGAGATTCCATAGCAGCCATTTAGACCGTAGTGTCAAAGGAAACTCCATAGTGAGTGCCTCTTGCTTTTTACTTGCTTTCCATAACTAAAGAAAAGAGAGCAGAGCATATGCCTCAACTTTTGTGTTTTCTCCCATATTGGGTTTCCCAAGATATTGTTGGAAGATTGGTTGTTGTCATTGATGTCAACCCTAGTCATGGGTTTTGGACTGCAAGATTGATGAAGGTATTTGGACATGAAGGACAATGCACATGTAGATACAACACCCATGGATGGATAGTATACATCATGTTGTTTCTGGTGGTATGTGGCACGTCACGTGGATCCTCATGGTTGAGGAGAAATGAATTTTTGATGATGACAAAGTGAATTGAAGAAGGAAGTACATGTAGGCCCTGAAGATAATTAAAGAACATAATTACAAAATAAGAAAGTGTTAGGTCAACCCTAATGTTAAAATGAAGTGACATAAATGGTATAAATAAATATCATTGTACATTAATTTGATACACAAGTTGAATTTAAGAGGAAATCAGAAGTAAAGAAGGCCAAATTTCAAAGGAAGATGAAGTCTTTTGGTGATGTGTTCTAAGGTATGTTATTTTCAGGTCATCTTACCATTTTCGCTATAACTTTTTTTTCTAGAACGATTCAAATGGTGAAATTTCTATGGTATTGAGAAGACATATCAAGGTACATGTGGTAAAAGTTTCAACTCTTGATTCACTATAATTATGGAGATACACTCTATGGACGATAGGGTTTTTGACCAGTCCTGAAGCTATTCAATAAACACGTGTTCCGGGTAAAACAATCATAAATTCTTCATAGAGAATCCAAATGAAGTGGGACAAATTGAATTGGAAACAGTACAGACTGTAGTTTCTTGTGTGTGAGTTTCAGAATCTGATTTTAAATATTGAGCGCGGGGCATTCTTTACAAGTTCCGTCTCATGAATAAACTAGAATTGAACAAAGTCTACCATTCTCTCTATAACTTCTTTTTGGGGAGGATTCAAGGAGTGAAACCTGAAGAATTTTCAGAGAATACATTGAGTAATATTATCTACAGGATCAGAGTATTCCAAGAATTTAAGAATTACATAAATTGAAGAAGTCTTAGGAAGCATTATCAGGTTCTATGTGATGGTTGGTTGATGGTGATGATTTAATGTAAAGTTTTATTATCTCTGATATATTCTTGGGTGGAAGGAAGGGGCAAGGATGGAGAGTTAAATATTCTCTTGATATTGGAGTATTGTATCTTCCTCTTGGAGGTTTATCCCTCCCTTTACATTTGGAAGCTGTAGCTACCTTTGGAAGTCATTACTTCCCTTGAACAATAACTATTGATTATTTCTCATATATTGTGCATGGTGTATTGTGGTGTATTGGTGTAACTCTTATACTATTGTTCATTGCTCATTGGATATAGTTGAATGGTTTAAGTATAAGTTGAAAAAGGTTTTAAATTGTACTTGATACTGATTCACTCCCCTCTCAGTATCAACATATATATCTTGTGTTCAATTGTGTGGATGGTGAGTATATTTTTTCATGTTCTTTCATTTTTGTATTAAGTTAATTTCATAAATTCAAGCAAAGCTAATAATTAACTAATCCGGGATCTAAGGAAATAAACTGCAAAAATCCAAGATTTCAGAATATTTTAAGGTCTGTTGTGTTGAATTGTTCTAGTGGAATATCCATGGTAGTTTACAAATCAACACTTGTTAACCTTTGTTTGAAAACTATTAACATCTTTTTCTAAGAAGAGAATACATGCACTATTCACGACACCTAAAGGAGCAACCTTGATAGTGGTAGTGAATTGAAGTAAGTAATACAATAGTCATGTTAATCTAAGAGACATGCATGGAAATTTTATTTATATTGTTTATGTTAGACACTTGTTAATGGTTGTTAGTGCCAATCTGATATTGTCTACACTATACATTCATGAATAAATGCATCAATTATGCATCCATCTAAGTGTCACTGTATTGACATTTTCACATGCTTTGTTGAGAGATATTAAATTCAATTGCAATTCCCAGCGAACATTGCAAATTGAATTGTTGGATTGTCTGTTGGTTTTAATGGTGAACATTCCCAAGATTTGCAAGGCATACATGTGGCCACATGTAAATAATTGAAACAACCACAATACTCAATTTTGAGATATTTTGTTTTGTTTTCAATACCAACCATATGAATTCCAATTAATCATTATGTTGAGAATCATCTCCTCTTTGCACTTGATCAATGGTTTGTCTTTGGTTTTACCTAGAATAGGTCACGAGGTCCAAATATGTTGTGTTGAATCTTTTCTATGTGACTACATAGTGCTATGTCTGGGCCAGAAGTTTGTGTTTCTTTTCTTGTTAAATGGCACAACATTTCCAGTTTAGTGTCTTTCACATGGCATATTTCTTGAAATTAGCTACTGGTACTTCACATGTTCATGGTATAAGAATTTCCTCTTTGTCATGTCAAAGTATTTGGGTAATCAAGGTGAAATCACCAAGTATTAGCATTCAAAGGAGCTTGTGTGAAGAGAACTTAGTCAAAGGAATCAACAATGTCCTTTGAAGGGACGACATGCTTGAACTAACAAGCATCATATAAAATATGTTCCTACATACATCTTTGAATTTGTCTACTTTGACTAGATTTTTTTCCAGGTAATAATGCCCAAGGAAACCCCCCTAGTACTTCCCCTCATTTCGAGGATGGGACCTAGGGTAAACCGTAGATTCTTCAAAGCTCAAAGTCGTTACAACAATATGCTTATCATGAGATAAATATGTCACTTTATGGGAATAGAACTTGGGTGGGAAGGATAACACTCCATCCCACAACCACTCGAGCTAGACCCCAATTGACTCTACTTTGACTAGATAAATAAAAAATTATGTGGTTGTTGTATTTAGTGGAAGGTTGATGTGCAAGTAAGATTGATTACTAGTACAAAGAAAAAGCTAATTTTCTTGCTATGTAATACTTGGTTTAAAACTTTATAATACTTTATATAGACATCTAAACTATTATTAGAATGTGAAACCATTTTAAAAGTTTAGATGAAAGGGAAATAATGTTTGGTATTCTTTTTTTTCCTTGGAAAAAAGTGTAATTTTATTCATCCGGAGAGACAAAATTACATTTTGTGGGTGCTAGAAGAGCACACTCAAAAAACGAAGAAAAAGTGTGAGGGTTACTACCCAAGAGCCTATGGTGCCTTGTTCAAGACAAATATAGTAATCCCCATAGGTCTTGTAAGAACTCATACTATGTAGTACAATTTATTACAATACCTGCCCTGAAGGCCTATAGAGCACATATATAACATTCAAAGTGTTTATACAAAAAGGACTATTAAGGTTCCATTCTAGTATATACAACTAAATTGTAAAAAAACTTGAAGGAGTGAACAATAGATTAAGGTTGTGCTTGATCTAGTTCTTTAATGAAAGGCCGATGGTAAAAGCTTTGAACCACATCCCCAATGGATTATGTTATGTGTCAATGTCCATAAGGTAGAGAGATTCATTCTTTTGATAGAGCATCTGCTATTGAGTTCTGGTTCCTATAAACATGTCGTAGGACAAAAGTGTCAAAAGAATTCAAAATAGTGGTAATTTCCTCCAAAATGGGTTGCAATATAATATTGTGGTAGAGATGAATTTTTCGAGTCCAGTTTATGACATTCATGGAATCACCAAAAAGTTTAATGGACTGTAACCCCTGCTCAATGGCATATTTGAGTAATAGTAGCAGAGCCGTGAGTTCAACATAGTTGCCTGTGCCTTTTCCCAGCCCCATTTTTATTTTATAAAAATGCGTTTCAGAAATATGCAAAACGCACCTCCCCCCCCAACAGAGGAGATTTTGTGAAGCACCGTCAAAATATGCCCAGGGCAAGGAAGAGTCTATGAGTTCAGGTTGTATAGCTTGGATAGTGGGTAGATTCTTTTCCTAGGGAAAATGCTCAAGGATCGAGAGGCATTTTACTACAATTAGTCCAAGAATCGATGCCTTGTCCTGAAATATAGCCCAATTCCTGGCCAACCAAATACCCCATTTGATGATAAGAGGCAGAGATTTTAGCTTCTTGTGTGAGGGGTTTTGAAGCCAATTTTTCCAAGTTGATTCCAGGGAAGGCCCATTCCAATCACAAGGCTGCTTCAGGAGAAAAGAGGCTCCCCCCTATGCTTTCAATGTGAAAGGACAAAAGATGAGGATGTGGGCAATGGATTCATTTTCAGCTTTGCAAAGAGGGCACCATCCAGGCCCAACAATTTGATGCTTTCTCATCTTGTCTGAGGTGGGGACCTTGTTTACCAAAGTAGACCACATGAAAATCTTAGTTTTTAATGGGGATTTGAGTTTCCAAAGTATGCTCCACCTCCAACACAGTTCTCTTTGGAGGATATCGACATTAAGTGCTATGTAGCCCAGTTTTGGAGTGTAGACCCCGTGGGGATATTTTTTCCAGACCAGTTCATCGTCCCTATCCAAGATCTTGATGTGACCCCGTTGGAGTGAGAAAATATAATTGTCCCATTGTAATAAGAGATCTCCCTCCAAATCAAGTGTAGTTGAGCTATACCACCCTTATTTCCAGATGTTTGTGGTTTCTGGGTCTGCAATTTTATTTAGTTTGTAGAGATCTTGATGATGTAAGTGGTCTAATAATTCTTGTGGTAGAATATGAGATTTTCCACTACTAGGACAATGATCTGTTCCAATACGAACTTGATCACCCCTGCCTACTTTCCAAGCCAATCCATCACCTACCACATGGAAGGATTTTACCACTGCCTTCCAAATAATTGAGTCTTTCATTATGTTCTTATCATTCATTCGTATCCAATATCCCACCGAATGTGGCTTGATGTACTTGTGTACCACCACTTGTGTCTATAGGCTGGTAGTTGTTAAAAGTATCCAACAGACTTTGGCTACTAATTCTTTTGAGAAAATGAATATGTTCTTTAGTCCCCATCCTCCCAGCGCTTTTGGACGAGCCGATAGTTCCCATTTTTCCCATGACATAGTAAAGTGTTCCTTCGATCCTGACCATATGAATCAAAAACATATATTTCAGAATTTTTCCAATATCCCTTTGGGAATTCATGAAAGAGACATCCAGTAAACTGAAATAGCTTCAAGAACTGATTTTGTCAGTGTGAATCTGCCTGCCCTAGACAACCACCAAAAAATCCATACCTTTAGTCTTTTCTCAAGTTTGGCCATAAGCCACTGCCAATATCCTGAAATATATTTGTTTTCCTTGAGCTGAAAGCCCATATATTTGATACCTAGAGAGAGGTCCTGAAGTGGGAAGGGAAAGAGAGTTTTGTAAATGGCTGTTGTTCCCGCTTTCAATCTAATTAATGTTAATGAAGATTTTTGTGAATTTATAACCATCCCTGTAGTTTCCCGAAAGAGTTGGAGTATATCGACTAATTTTTCAACATCCCTGGGTCTTCCACTACAAAAAATTAGTACATAATCTACAAAGAGTAGATGAGTAATTCTAGAGTTTGAAGAGGTATGAATTCCCTAAAAGTATCCCAAGGAGGATGCCAATCCAATGGCCTTGCTTAAGCCTTTTGCTACCAAAATGAAGAGTAGTGGAGAGAGGGGGCAACCCTGCCTCAGACCCCTTTCTGAGATGAAAAAAGGAGAGGCTTCCCCATTTATAAGTACCACAAAGGAGATAGAGGAAATGCAGGCCATTATCCATTTGATGAAGGGAACCTCGAACCCCAAATGTGTAAGAAGTAGCCTGATGAAAGACCAGCTGACTCGGTCAAAAGATTTTGAGAGATCTATTTTCAGAATGGCCCCTTTTGTCCTCGTGGATCTCAGGTTGTGTAGTCCTTCTTGAGCCACTTCAATGGCTTCAGGTATCTGTCGACCATTTAAGAACCCAAATTGTTCTTTTGATACAGAGTCTGAGAGAATAGGTTTTAAGCGTCTTGCGATGATTTTTTCCACTATTTTGTAGATGCAGTTGCAGAGATAGATAGGCCCGAACTCTTCAAAGGAAAGGGGTTTGTCCTTTTTTGGAATAAGAGCTAGGAAATTTGAGTTCAAAGGGGAATGCATCTTGCTATTCCTTCTAGATTCTTCAACCACATGGAGGATATCTGCTCCCAATAGATCGTAGAACCCAATATAAAATTCTATCGGCCAACCATCTGGCCCTGAGTTCTTATCTTTCTGGAAACTATGAAGTGTCTCCTTTAATTCTTGTTCATTGAATTCCATGAAGAGTTCTCTGTTCCTTTCTTCGTCCACAAAGTTGGGATAATAGAGGGAAATTCGAACAATCTCTGCAATATTTTCTCTTTGATTTGCATTGTATAATGATTTGAAGTAATTTTTGCCCATCTCAACCAATCCCTAAAATGATGAAACCTGCCTACCTTCCTGGTCGTGCAGGTTCCAAATTGTATTTGAGGCTTTTCAACCTTTGGCATAAGCATGGAAGAATTTGGTATTCTCATCCCCCTTTTCTAGCCAAATGGCCTAAATTTTCAGTGTCCATGTCGCTTCTTGTTTGACCAACAACTCCTTGCATCGAGATTCTAGAGTTTTTATATTTTCCCGCGAGGTTTCAGTTAAAAACCCCATGTTTTTCGATTGATAGAGTATTTCAATCTGATCTTCTGTGTGCTTCAGTTCTCTTTCCTCCTTTATTCTTTTTTCCAGAGCCCATGGGATTTCCAATTGTTTGATTCTTTTGAGATTTTCTGCAAAATGCAGACCTATCGGAGAACCCGAGATGGGGTAAAAGGGACTCCAGTTTGAGTTTACCAGGTCTAGGAAGATTTCATCGGGGAGCCATGAAGCATTGAATTTGAAGGGGGACATAGGCTTGATTGACCCACCATCCAATACCAACCAAATTGGTTAGTGGTGAGATTCTCCTCCAGAGCCAATCCATTGTCTGACTTGAAAATGTGAGTCCAATAGCTTTTCTGAGACCAAAAATCTATCTAGTTGCTTAGCGACCCTTGCGTCCCTAGTTCATATATTTCACCAAGTCAGGATAAGCCTTCGAGGTGCTACATATAGAAGGGAATTTGCTAACAGAATATGTGAGAACATTGCAGAGAGGTGGTCAGGACGCGCATTAGGGCCCCATACCTCTGCCATTCCCAATGAAAAGTTTAGATCTCCCCCCAGGATGAGGTTATCAACCTTAAATAGATTAAGCTTGAATATTGATTCGCAAAAGGGGGTCCTCTCCATATAGGGGCCATAAATATTCAGAATCCTGAATTCTTTCCCCATACCTTCCAAGAATATGTCCACTCCGAGACAAGAGTCGAGTGCCCAAGAGTTTAGGAGTTTAATAGAACAAGAACTCCACCCAGTAATTAAACCACCTAATCTGCCATTGACATCAATACTTTCAAAATGCCATCCTGGGAGTAGATCTTCTAGTATGGTGGAGGCAGTTGTAAAATCAACCATTGTTTCTTGGAGCAGAATGACATCTGGTTGATGTGTGAAAATCAACCTTTTAAGGGTAGATTTCTTGTGCAGGCTCGCTCAACCCCTTCAATTGAAGGAGAGCAATTTCATGGGGGAACCTTGCATGGGGTGTGCAATGCTCTAAGTTCCCCAACAATGGATCGTTTTCGACCAGATGCAATGTCATTTCGAGCACGATTTTGTGCCTTTGAAAGGAGGGATGCATGCCCATGACCTTTTTTTTATGTGTGATAGCATCTGGCTTTTGTCCAAGCCCAACTTCCCTAGAGGGAGGCCCGGATAGTCCTTTTCCTGAGATGAAAAAGAATGGAAAGTTCCTCCGAGTTCTCTAAGGAGGGCTCATCATTGGATACAAAGGAGGGGAGTTCAGATGGGGGCGGTAGGAGAAGTGAAAGAGAGGCTAGGGAGGGGAGGGTGACTTGTGAGGGGAGTCTGGCAGAAGAGGGAAAAGGGGAGAAAATTTTGTGTAGGGGAGGGGGGTTGTCAAGTTTTAGAAATTTGAAGGCCTAAAGAGGGTCCAAAACAAGAAAAGGGATAGAGAGGTGAATATTCAAAAGTGAATCAAAAGAGGGCGACTAAATTGTACCCTGAGATAGAAGAGATGTCTGAGTCAATGCCCGAGGGAGGGCCCATCCATGATTGATCCATCCAGTGTCTGGAGAAAATCCACTAGAATCCTGTAGCATGCCAGTTGTTGTACTGATCTGGGTGTGTAGTGAGCCTGAAGAAGAGGAGGTGGACGGAGAGTCCGAACCGGTGGGGGAAGACATTCCCTGATGAGAATTAGCCTAAAGGGGGTCGAGGAGAGATTGTTCGACCACGATAAGGCTGAGGGTAGTCTTTTAAGATATGCCCATGGGTGTGACAACACCTGCAACGAAAAGGGATGCCCTCATAGTCAAGGATATGTGCCTTGGTTTGGACGCTATCTGTAATGTTGAGCTCTTTCCTCAGGCCGCCCCTTATGTTTAAAGAGACTAATATACGAGCCAGTGCCATATCACCTGTCTCCTGGAAAGAGAAGTCTGCATCCAAGAAAGTTCCCAACATATTCCTAATAGACTGAATTTTTTTAAAGACCAGACGTGAGGCGAAAGCCTTGGCAAACAGACCCATATGGGAAAGGAATCCATTCTCTCACTGGAGGCATCAAAAGTAGGATCCCAAAGTTTTAGAAGAACTGGGGAGGAGTCTATGTTCCAACAACTTATAAGAGACCGAGAATACTACACTGCCTCCACAAAAATTTTCAGGAACCACCCTTGAGAGAGGCGCCTAATCTAAGGAGATGGGTTATGGGATGACCCTCAAGTAACAGACGTCCAAGCTTTGAGGGTTTTTTCACTGAAGTGGTGACTATAAACCTTCCACACCACATATTTGTCAGCCATTTCCACCACTTCTACCATAGATAGGTATTCACCTAGAATGAGATTCGAGGAGTACGAGAAGACCCCAATGGACTTATTTCGCTTCCTACGTTTGTAGATCGAGGGTGAAACTAGATCCCTAGATAGACAAATGGGTTCTAGGACTCCAGAAACTCCATCTATAGTGCTATCCCAACCATTGAGATTGGTTGAGGGGAGGTATGGGGCGATGAAACCCACCGGTCTACCCCCACTAGGAGGTTCAGATATCATCCCCAGACCCACATCAGGAAAAGGGAAAGTGCTCGGAAATATGGCGTCTAGATATTGAAACCCTTGAATGAAAGGTGCTGATGCAACGATCGTCGAGAGAGTACTGCCACAGGAGGTTGAAACATGCGAGATATCTGGGAAGAAATTTAGAACTAAAGGATATGGGAAGTCCCAGGAAAAAGAGGCTGGAAGTGGTGAACCCACCGAGGCTAGAGGAGTAGAGACCCCGAAACTTGTCACAAGTTCCTCAAAACCCTAAAGAGAGAAGGGATAGGAAGTTAGAGTCCTCGAGAAACTTTCGCCTGGGGTAAAGCCAGTTGAGATCTACGGTGCATGATGCAAGACTGTAGTCGAAACTGACGCTGCCTCCGAAGAAGTAAGAAATGGAGAGCAAGAAACACATGGTATCTCTCTCCATATTGTCACCACATCAACTTCGAGGGTGAATCTGTTGGAAAAATGGGGAGGGCTACCAGCTGGTGGAAACCATTGGAGTGATTTAGAGGGATCTGATGAGTAATCGACCTCCTCATCGTAGGTGCCCATGATTCAGATGGAGTAGCGAGGAGGGGGACCAGACTCTAGCAAACAAACGCTAGTAGAGAGGGGTTCGCCGACTGACCGTAGGTAGGACGATGAGGGGTGAGGGAAGGTAGGATAGGTGAGCGGCCTGTGGTAGATTCAAAACTGTAGAGCGCCATCTCCTCCATGCTCAGGGGTATGCTCCTCAAATAATGTTTGGTATTCATTTGTACACCTTTGGTTTTTTTATGAGATTGCGTAAAACAATGAAGCATGAATTGTAGCATTGTCATTGGGCTAAATGAAAAGATGGTAGCATTGATATGCATAAGCATGTTTTGAAGAATGCATGTACTAGGCACTAATGAGCTATTTGCTTGGGTTGGCATGTTATCAACCACCGGATCTAAAGAAGACCGGTGCCACATCTGAGGCTCTTATAATAGGTCCAAATTAACCTTTAATGGTAGCAATAGTAGCAACCATATTTCCTTGACAATACATAATAAGCTATGCTTTCAACTCATTAACAATTCTAGGCTCCAACTAAGAACCTAGTCTTAAACTTTAACATCTAGAGCCTGCTCACCCTAACACTTATCTGATTGTCCATTAACACAACCAACTAACAATATCTAATTAGCTATTGCATTATTGTTTAATATATTATCACCCTTAGAAACCAAATAGAACTAAGCAAATCAAAATATGGTCTTTTACTTTGTCATTTAAAATCCCAACTTAAAAATACAACATTTGTCTTCTCTGTTCCATAGTTCTATATCTTCATTTGACACATTAATCTGGGAGAACTTAAAAGTGTGTTGTGTGTAATTGCTAAGTGCATGCTCAACATTTAATAGAATTTGCGATTTGTCCTCTACAAGGATTTTGTAATGGAGGTTGACCTCAACTGGGATTTTTCCTAGGACTACCGAGGCTATGTTCTCCCATCTATCTTTTGTATCTTCAAAATTCTTGGCCACTATGTTCTCAAATGCCTTCTCATATTCTCTACTCCAATTTTGTTAGGCTACTTGTTCATAACAAAGTGCTTTCTTCAACCATTGTAGTAGAATCGTAATTAGTCCCTATGTAAAGTCGATATAGCAATTAAGATCATAGCTACATGTCTTGAGCAATGCCCTCTTCTACACAAGATTTTTATAGACTACGAACTACAATATGTTTCTAAAGCATCTTAAGAATTTCATGAGCAAGTATCTATCTTCTTAGTCTTAACTAAAGGCAATGCATGTGTTGCCTTACAACTCCCCCTTATTTTATATATAAGTACTGACCAATTAGTTTCCTTGAACATGATGGACACCATCAACATTTAATTCTTTTTGTAACTGTTATCCATGGACATCTTGCATAATGAATAAAATCATGGGAACCAACTAGATTCTAGTGCAACAGTATCCATTTAGCTGCCATTTATATATCTTCACTTCTCCATCTAGTTTCCATGCATTTCTCTATTGCGCATTAGCATTAAATTTTTAAGATTTCTTTTCCATATTCAATAAGCATAAAACCACTAATTTTATCAATCATAAACTCTGTGACTAAATATGAATTTGAATTTAAAGATTGAAATATGGACCACTAATTGTCTTTAAAAATAAAAATAAAAATAATACATCATCTTTTTATTCTTTAACATCAATATACAAGTCGAATGATTTTTTTAATTATATTAAAAAAAAATAAAATAACACATCATCTATTTATTCTTTAACATCAATATACAAATCAAATGATTTTTTTAATTAAATAAAACATGATGATTTTAAAAATAACACATCATCTTTTTATTTTTTAACATCAATATACAAGTCGAATGATTTTTTTTAATTAAATAAAACATGATGAACTTTATATTGTTCATCAATTTTTTTTTTTTGAAAAAAAAAAACTACAAATCTTAATTCATTCATTACTGTAAATAAAAACAATAATATTAATAATATCTCATCCCTAAACAATTATTGCAATTAGAATACACATAAGCAACTCATCTCATATGTCTTTGCCACATAATTATTCACTTTTTTGTTTCACTTCATTGTTGTTTATATTTGTGATAGAATGTAGGCGAAGAAGAATTGTTTTTACTATCCACCGCCATGCTTATTATTGTTGTAGATCACTGCATTGGTAATTGCATATTGATCATTCGACGAAGAGGAGCCAAAACAAGAGATTTTGCATAGTGTAGAGAAAAGATTGGAAGTAATATAATTGGGATTAACTTTTAAGTTATAATTAATAATTTAATTTTAAATTTTAAAGTTACGATTAAATTAGATATCAGATTGATGTATGAGAATTTTTTGTTTATGAGATAAAGAATTTTTTTTTGTGCAACAATTACTATTAAGTTTATGAATATATACATACTTTATACTTTTTAGATTTCAATTTGTGATTTCTTAAGAAGAAACATATATTCTTGATCATTAAATCCACTCAAACTATATTTACATTTGATTAATTAATTAATTTTTCTAAATTATATCATTAAATTATACCTTATAGATGGTAATCAATATATAATCATTTTGTATAAATTAATGTTTGAATATTTTACATGTAATATATGATTATAAATGATAATCAATATATAATCATTTTGTATAAACTAATGTTTGAATATTTTACATGTAATGTATGAGCCAGTATGAGCCACTGGTAAAAATGGGTCACGAACTCTTTTTTTATTTTTTTATTATTAAATTATAAATAAACACTTAGTGGGTCTTGATGTTATAATTCTCATTATCATATAAATATAACTATTCTTATTAAAATGATACTGGTCTCGAGATTACAATACTCATTTTTTCAAACTTACCTATAGTCCTGTCTACTCAAATCAAGTCATTGCAATGGATATCTAGTTTTGTAGTTTGGCAAGGCTACTTTTAACAACTATTATAGGATGCTTTCATGGAAGATTCCTTTCTCTTTGGAGGATGAGAGAATCATCCTTATCCACTCATTCATGTCATTAGATACTTTCTTTGTCATTAGATACTTTCTTTTATAAGGTTTTTAATTTTTTGAAAAAGAATGGATATTAAAATAATTATAAGGTTTTTATTTTTTTTAAAAGGAATGAATATTAAAATAATATAACAATAAATATTTTGTTAATTAAAAAGGTTAGTGGGTTGAATGGTATCTTGTACAATTTAATATGAAAAATGAAGAAGACTTATAATTTTATGGTCAATTGAAATTGACATATAACATTTAAAAAAATTATTAATAAAAAAAAATCAATATCAAAATTAAAATATTTTAATGTTGGAACTCACTCTGAGTTATTGTAATCACTCTACATATAGATACTTTATGTCTTTTATAAAAAAATATGTTAGTATTTTAAACAAATATTATTTGTTGTTATAGTTTCCAAACAAAAATACTACTAATTGTTGTCATAATTTTCAAACAAACTTGTGAGTATAATACATTAATAATAAGTGTTGTGTGGTAGTGTAGTTCATGCCAATTAGATTTGGAAATAGAGATGATAGTTGGCACCTTATAATGATTGATGATGATGATTTTTGGAAGATGGGGAGAGATGAGGAATATTGTTAAAAAAACAAAAAATAACAGTATGGTAAGAAAATGAGCTCCAAGGGTTAGCGTTGGCATGACGTGCACACACTGTCTCGGTTCGGGGAGAGGTCACAAGTTTGAGCCTAGCTAGGGTCCCCTGGGTTGCGGTTTAGCACCTCATATCATCCGCGAAGTGGGGAAATATCCGGTGAGTTTCCCGCGACATCAACTATTTAAAAAAAAAGAGTAAAAGGTAATTAGAATAGATATTTAACAATAGACAAATGAAAGTTGAAATATGTAAAATTAAATGACAAAAAAAATAAATATTAAAAAGTCATGTTCAATTGTTTTTTAGAAATGAAATGATAAGAAAATTGTAAATATTAAAACCTATGTTGAAATCACATTGAATACTAATTTAAGATATAACTTATATCTTAATTTACAGTTAGGAACAAAGTAATTAATATGAAATGGAATCTTCCCATAAAGTAATATGAAACGTAACATGTGAAGAAGATATATGATAATATAATCTTGCGTAAATCATGGTTTAATGCGTTTTAATGTGATATTAAAACACATAATTAATGTGAACCTGTGTGGTGAATTGTCACTAATCAAAGCATAATTAATGTGCATTGAGAAGGGCGTGAAGGTGGCGAGGATGGAAGGGAGCGATAAATTCTTTGAAACTTTTTGTGAACCTTGGTAGATTGAAGCTTGCGAGTTCGAGGAGTGCAAGGTGGAATTGTAGATCACATAAGTTTTGGGTGCAAGATGTAAATAATGGAACAAGGGGAATGAGAGTTCGATAGCGCCAACCCGGGAACCTGCGACCATAAAATTGGATAAGTATGGAAATGAACAACGGTCAGTCGGACTCCCGTAAATAGCGGTTTAATGCGTATTAATGTCAATCCTTTCGAACATGTGTGGTGAGTTGTCACTAATCAAGGCATAATTAATGTGCATTGGGAAGGGCGCGAAGGTGGCGGGGATGGAAGGGAGCGATAAATGCTTTGAAACTTTTTGTGAACCTGGGTTGAGTGAAGCTTGCGAGTTCGAGGAGTGCGGAGTGGAATTGTAGATCATAGAAGTTTTGGGTGCAAGATGTATATCATGGAACACAAAGAATGAGAGTTTGATAGTGCCAACCCGGGAACCTGCGACCATAAAATTGGATAAGTATGGAAAGGAAGGACGGTCGGTCATAATCTTGTAAATTGTGGTTTAATGCATATTAATGGGAGATGTCCTCAAGGTTTTCGCTTATTAATGCCAATTTTTTCGAACCTGTGTGTTGAGTTATCACTAGTAAAAGCATAATCAATGTGCATTGGGAAGGGCACGAAGGTGGCGGGGATGGAAGGGGGCGATAAATGCTTTGAAACTTTTGTGAACCCGGGTAGAGTGAAGCTTGCGAGCTCGAGGAATTGTAGATCAAAGAAGTTTTGGTTGCAAGATGTATATCACAGAATTGTAGATCATGAAAGTTTTGGGTGCAATATGTATATCACGGAACACGGGGATGAAAGTTGAAATATGTAAAATTAAATGACAAAAAATAAATAAATATTAAAAAGTTATGTTCAATTGTTTTTTAGAAATGAAATGATAAGAAAATCGTAAATATTAAAACCTATGTTGAAAGTACATTGAATACTAATTTGAGATATAACTTATATCTTAATTTACAGTTATTGAAAAATAATCTACCCATAAATACATGGCATGAACAAAGTAATTAATATGAAATGGAATCTTCCCATAAAGCAATATGAAGAGTAACATGCGAAGAAGATGTCTGATAATATAATCTCGTGTGAATCGTGGTTTAATGCATTTTAATGGGAGATTAAAACACATAATTAATGTGAACCTGTGTGGTGAATTGTCACTAATCAAAGCATAATTAATGTGCATTGGGAAGGGCGCGAAGGTGGCGGGGATGTGTCAATTTGTTGTCCCTAAAAGAGGAAAGAAACCCCTAAAACATATGCGAGAATCACCCGAGGGAGCGATAAATGCTTTGAAACTTTTTGTAAACCCAGGTAGAGTGAAGCTTGCGAGTTCGAGGAGTGCGGAGTGGAATTGTAGATCACAAAAGTTTTGGGTGCAAGATGTATATCACATAACATGGGGAATGAGAGTTCGATAGTGCCAACCTAGGAACCCGTAGCCATAAAATTGGCCAAGTATAGAAAGGAACGACGATCGGTCAGACTCCCATAAATCGTGGTTTAATGCGTATTAATGGGAGATGTCCTCAAGGTTTTCGCGTAAATCGCGGTTTAATGCGTTTTAATGGGAGATGTCCTCAAGGTTTTCGCTTATTAATGCCAATCCTTTCGAACCTGTGCGGTGAGTTGTCAGTGATCAAAGAATAATTAATGTGCATTGGGAAGGGCACGAAGGTGGCGGGGATGGAAGGGAGCGATAAATGCTTTGAAACTTTTTGTGAACCCGGGTAGAGTGAAGCTTGCGAGTTCAAGGAGTGCAGGGTGGAATTGTAGATCAAAGAAGTTTTGGGTGCAAGATGTATATCATGAAACATGGGGAATGAGATTTCGATAGCGCCAACCCGAGAAACCGCAGCCATAAAATTGGCTAAGTATGGAAAGGAAGGGCGGTCGGTCGAACTCCCGTAAATCGCTGTTTAATGCGTATTAATGGGATATGTCCTCGAGGTTTTCACTTATTAATGCCAATTTTTTTGAACCTGTGTTTTGAGTTGTCACTAGTAAAATCATAATCAATGTGCATTGGAAAGGGCGTGAAGGTGGCGGGGATGGAAGGGAGCGATAAATTCTTTGAAAATTTTGTGAACCCGGGTAGAGTGAAGCTTGCGAGCTCGAGGAATTGTATATCACATAAGTTTTGGGTGCAAGATGTATATCACATAATTGTAGATCATGAAAGTTTTGGGTGCAAGATTTATATCACGAAACACGGGGAGTGAGAGTTCGATAGCGCCAACCTGGGAGCTGACGACCATAAAATTGGCTAAGTATGGAATTGTAGATCACAAAATTTTTGGGTGCAAGATGTATATCACAGAACACGGGGAATGAGAGTTCGATAACGCCAACCCGGGAACCGGCGGCTATAAAATTGGCTAAGTATGAAAAACAACGACGGTTGGTCGAACTCTCGTAAATTGCTGTTTAATATGGTTTTCGCTTATTAATGCCAATAAGATAACCTGCGTGGTGAGTTGTCACTAGTAAAAGCATAATGAATGTGCATTGGGAAGGGAGGGAATGTGGCGGGGATGGAAGGGAGCGATAAATGATTTGAAACTTTTGTGAACCCGGGTATAGTGAAGCTTGCGAGTTCTAGGAGTCTGGGGTCGAATTGTAAATCACATAAGTTTTGGGTGCAAGATGTATATCATGGAACACGGGGCATAAGAATTCGATAGCACTAAGTTGTGACCCCTCAGTCAGATAATTGGCTAAGTATTGAAAGGGACGGCGGTCGGTCGGGCTCATGATGTGAAAATATAGATGTAGATGAGGATCTGTCAGTCCGCTAACCCAAGAACCCACAATCATAGAAATGCGACTAAGTTAGGTTCAAGTTTAAAGAGAATTTGTTTATATTTATTTCAATAGTATTCATATTAATTTTTGTTAATAGATTATTTGTGGTCCAAATGTAAATCGTGTTCCAATTTGAAGGGTGTTTTCGGCTCCCAAATTTTCGAGCTCGAGAAAGTCAGGTTCAAGTTTAAAGAGATTTTGTTTATATTTATTTCAATTGTATTCATATTAATGTATCTTAATAGATTATTTGTGGTCCAAATGTAAACCATACTCCAATTTGAAGGGTGTTTTCGACTTCCAAATTTTGCTCAAACCCATAAGCAATAGAAAAAAAAATATATATGACTTAACATTTTTTTATATGGAAGCATATTCTCAAATATAGGAAGCTGTAATATATGCACAATATTAAACATGAAGATGGCGTCAACACCTGAGTTGCCATGTTGAAATAACGTATTCATTGAGTCTATTTCCGGGTCCCCGAAGGATGAAAGCATGAGGGGCCTACCCATTTCTTTCTTAAGTATAGGGTGGACACCACAAAAGTATGTCCTATCACAAATTATTCTTCCATGTAAAATGTAAGGAGCGAAAGCTGCAAATGCCGAAATATAGTAGCTTTTATTTAAATGAAAGTACTGGGCAGGGAAAAAAAGGCTTATCATGCATTTTTAACTATGGATCAAAGAGCGTTTTAAATTCTTGTAGAAAGAGGTTGAATTCATCTATCAATAACTATATAGGCAAATGAGTTAATTTAAAAAAAAATTACAAAATCCAAAAAACAATATTAAACATTAAAAAACACCATACACCAACCTCAAATATTTTATATTCAGATAAACTGGGTTACAAAATACAGTTGAGATTATTTCCCAAAATAACTGTCTTGGAATTTGTAAAAAAACATATAGTTTAGTACATATTCTCTAAAATTTAAATGCGTTTTCCATAATGACTGGGATTGGGGCTCCCGCGGACCATAAAGAAAATATGTACAAGAATCAAGCTTGTAGAAAAAAGAAAGTTGACGATGGAAGATAACAAGACATGGCAAGAAGAAAGAGAAAATTGTTAGTCCTCAGTGGTAGCTTTGTATTTAAAGAGGTAGAGTAACTGGATGAAGACATCGACAAAGACAAAAGAATGTGATCAGTATCAACCTACTATGATGGTATCCCATGCCTTGTCATTTTCTCACTGATGTCCTTTTATGGCTTTCCTCGACGGTTATGGGAACCGTCTCAAGCATTCTTTTCCCTTCATTGGTAATATTGTTGATAGCCTTTTTGAACCACTCCTCGATGTAGCTCCTCATGGGCGCCATGTTGATTTCATGCCATATTTTTATATTGAAGAATTCACTTTTCAAGTCCCTTAGATCAATAGAGAGGTTGTGCAATGCTTCTTGAATATCTTGGTTTTTAATTGAATAACCAACTAGCCAGTCTTTCACATCATCTTCACCATATTCAAGAATGCCATAGAAATTTTCAAATGACAGTCTTTCACTATTGTTTTTTGTTTTTTTCTTGTGGGAAGTTTGTGAGAACTTTCAATTTTACTGAAGGGAGGGTTATTATCTCCTCCTCTACCTGAAGAACTATGTGTGACTTTCTTGTTTGGGTAGGCCGTTGGAGTGCTGTTTCGATATGTTGTAGTCTTGGGTGTGGCGGTCGGGGATTGGGCACTTTTCTCACCCGAGCCTTTTCGTTTCTGCTTGTACGACTCATTGGTGATGAGCATTGTTTCCAGGTCGTCGATGTCATGAGAAACACTTCCTGAGGCATTATATTCATCTTCATTCAGGATAGTGTCAATGAAAGAACTGTTGAAAACAATGACCAATAGGTGTTCTACAAAAATACCATTAGGGTCGAACCCTTTTATTTTTTCATCATATTTCAAATTGAAGCTGTGGAAGTGGCCTACAAAATCATCAATCTTGTTCATATTCCTAACCATGAAATCCCCAACTTTCTAAGGGAGAGGGATGAATTACCTTTTTCTCTTTTCATGGAAAAAATGCAACCAGTAGGTGTACTTCCTTGTTGTCTCAGCAAGAAACATTGTACTAGATATGTGACATGGAAGAAAGGAATGATTTTCTTTGGACCCAAAAATCCTTATAACCTTATAGTTCTCCATTTGTTCTAGTTTGCTCTTCCCATCCAGGAGCTTGCTCGCCTAGTCAGACATCCGGGGAAAATCCTTTCCAAATATCAACCCTTTAAAAATTGAAACAAAATCATTAAAGACTTCATAAAAAATTTGGCAGGCATTGTTTCTCTATAATGTCTGGTACTAGAAGGTTACTGGGTTAAATTCATAGTTTACCTTCTTACACAGAGATAATCTAGGGAATGGACAACAATGCGCTACCACGAAAATGAAATAAGATGACATAAAAAATTTCTTTTGCCTTGTGTATTGCAATAACTGGGAAGAGATTTCAATGGAAATCAACTTTCCCCAATCGAAGATGGCTTGTTCCTTCACCGTAAAATATAAAATATACAGAATCATCCGAGATATGCTAGCTATAATTTCTTGTCCCGTTATCCTCGTGAAAATCCATGCAATTTCCCGGAAAGGGTTTTTAAATGCACTAACCTGGAATCTGGTCATGTCCTCAGGAATGACTGTTGGGTTATCTAAGAACTCCGGTAATAGGTCCAATCCATTATCATGCTTCTTTAATAACTCTCTGCAATCCTCTCCCTCGAAAGTAAGCGTTGGGTCAGTAGGTCTTAACATCTTTCGAAATACTTGAGGCGATAAGGAGACTCAAGAATGGTCCCGCAAATGAATAATCGACTGGTTCGAAATATAATTTTCGATGCAACAAGTGACCAAATCTTTACAGTCAAAAACTTCAGGGACACAACTTGCTTGTGCAATTCCAAACGTCCAGATAACTGCCTTCTGGGAAGAAGGGGATGAGTAGTAGTCATAAGCTCTAGACCACTGAAAACTCTAGTCCTTGTGCTCGAAAATATTCAAGGTATCTCCATAGAAATGTTGTCGAGCTGCAGCCATAAGATGATGAGAACGTTCCTTTGCTCCTGATAGTATTTAAAATGAATGTTCGAGCATGATAATATAATCTCCCATAAATCTTGGTTTAATGCATTTTAATGGGAGATGTCCTCGACCTTTTCGCTTATTAATGCCAATATTTTTGATGTGTATGGTGAGTTGTCACTAATAAATGCATGATTAATGTGCATTGAGAAGGGCGCAAAGGTGGCGGGGATGGACGAGAGAGAAAACTGATTTGAAACTTTTGTGAACCTAGGTGCCCGGGAACCCCTGAATCTCTGACAATATGAGTTGAAGAATCAACTAAGTATTTGTTTAAAGAGAATTTGTTTATATTTACTTCAATACTATTCATATTATTTTATTTTATTAGTATATTTTGTGGCCCAAATGCAAACCATGTTCCAATTTGAAGGGTTATTTTGGCTAGCAAATTTTTCTCAAACACATACGCAATAGATAAAATATTTGAGTTAACATTTTCATATGCAAGCATATTCTCAAATATGGCAAGCTGTAATATATGCACAATACTAAAGAGGGACATCATGTCAACACTATTGTAGATGAAAGTGGGCTAGCACAATATTGCATTCTTACTATGATTATGCCTTGAAAAAACTAAAATAACCAACAATTTTTTGCCAATTCAAGATCGACATAAAAAAAATCATCAGATTCCATAAAATTCTCCCATTAATGCGTTTTAATGGGAGATGTCCTCGAGATTTCCACTTATTAATGCCAATATTTTTGAACCTGTGTGGTGAGATGTCACTAGTAAAATAATAATTAATGTGCATTTGGAAGGGGTGAAGGTGGCAGGGATGGATGGGAGCGAAAAATGATTTGAAACTTTTGTGAACCCGAGAATCCATGAACCCGTGAAACTTTGAAGAATTGACTAAGTATGGAAAGGCGGGGCGGTCAGATGGATTCATCGTAGGTAGAGTGAGGCTTGCGATTTCAAGGATTCTGGGGTTGAATTGTAGATCACCGAAGTTTTGGGTGCAATATGTATACCCCGAACACGGGGCATGAGAGTTCGGTAGCGCCTACCCGGGAACTTGCGGCCATAAAATTGGCTAAGTATGGAAACGAACAACGGTTGGTCGAACTCGTGATGTGAAGATATAGATGGATATGGAATTTCTTAGTCTGCCACCCCAGGAACCCGCGAGCATAGAAATGTGACTAAGTATAGAACCATAAACAAATAACAGAGGGGAAGAAGAAAAGGGAAAAACGTGTAAGTATAGAAGAGGAAAAAGAAAGGGAGCAAAAAACTTTATGCCTTACAGAACAACACTTAGTCTGATAATTATCAAGTGATAGAAACACATAAACTAGAGGAAAAACATTCTCAACCATGAAATATAGCTGGAGCTCAACAAACCCTGATTCAAGTTTAAAGAGATGTTGTTTATATCTATTTCAACAAGCAATAGACAAAATATATGACTTGGCATTCTTATATGCAAGCATATTCTAAAATATGACAAGCTTCAATATATGTAGAAATTGGATAAAGTATGCAGATTAGAGTTTTGTAACCATACCTCTTAGTCTTTGGACCTTGCACTATGATGAAGGTTTCACTTATACTTGTGGATAGTTCTTGTGAACTAAAAAACATGTGGTGTAAATGACATAAACATATTTACCATGGCATAGTAGAATAAATAACTGCATATATTTGTTTCCTAAACAGAGTAAGAGCATAATCTATGAATCCTTACCTTCGGCCTTGTCATTGTGCTGATGTTTTCTATGATTCAATGCTTTCTCAAACGCATATGCAAGATATAAAATATATGAGTTAACATTTTCATATGCAATCATATTCTCATATATGGCAAGCTGCAATATATGCACAACACTAAAGAGGGACATCATGTCAACACCTTTGTAGATGATAATGGGCTAGCACAATATTGCATTCTTACTATGACGATGCCTTAAAAAAACTAAAATAACCAACAATTTTTTGCCAATTCAAGATCAACACAAAAAAATTCATTAGATTCCATAATATTCTCCCATTAATGCGTTTTAATCGGAGATGTCCTTGAGCTTTCCGCTTATTAATGCCAATATTTTTGAACTTGTGTGGTGAGATGTCACTATTAAAAGCATAATTAATGTGCATTGGGAAGGGGTAAAGGTAGCAGGGATGGAGGGGAGAAAAAAATTATTTGAAACTTTTGTGAACCTGCGAAACTTTGAAGAATCGACAAAGTATGGAAAGGCGGGGCGGTCAGACGGGGTCATTGTAGGTAGAGTGAGGCTTGCAAGTTCAAGGAGTCTGGGGTCAAATTGTAGATCACTGAAGTTTTGGGTGCAAGATGTATACCACAAACACAGGGCATGAGAGTTCGATAACGCCTACTCGGGAACCCGTGGCCATAACATTGGCTAAGTATGGAAATGAATGGAGGTCAATCGAATTCGTGATGTCAAGATATAGATGGATATAGAATTTCTCAGTTCACCACCCCGGGAACCCGCGATCATAGAAATGCAATCAAGTATAAAACCAAAACCAGATAATAGAGGGGAATAAGAAAAGGGAAAAACGGGTAAGTATAGAAGAGGAAAACGAAAGGAAGCAAGTAAATTTATGCCTCACACAACAACACTTAGTATGATAATTATCAAGCTATAGAAACACATCAACTATGGGAAAAACATTCTCAGCCATGAAATATAGCTAGAGCTCAAGAGACCCTGATTAAAGTTTAAAGAGATGATGTTTATATCTATTTCAACAAGCAATAGACAAAATATATGACTTGGCATTCTTATATGCAAGCATATTCTAAAATATGACAAGCTTCAATATATGTACAAATTGGATAAAGTATGCAGATTTGAGTTTTGTAACCGTACCTCTTAGTCTCTGGACCTTGCACTATGATGGAGGTTTCACTTCTACTTGTGGATAATTATTGTGAACTAAAAAACACGTGGTGTAAACGACATAAAGATTTTTACCATGGATTAATAGAATAAATAACTGCGGATATTTGTTTCCTAAACATAGGAAGAGCATAATATATGAATCCTTACCTTCGACATTGTCTCTGTGTTGATGTTTGCGATGATTCACTTCTCATGCCCATGTCACTTGTGAAACAATGGTTATGAACATGTGTATATTGTTCATAATTGATATGGATGTGCATTAGGCATATGCATTGTATTTGCTTTGGCAACACTGTTGGCATACCTTTTGGAAGATTGTACTCCATCTTTCTTAGCTATGGAACATAAGGCTTCATCCTCGTGTTCAATTAGTATGTTCTTTTTTCAATGTAGCAATACAGAGAATATAATGGACATGAAGGCAAGTTTCTACGTAGGAACACATGAAAAAAATATGGAATACTATTTTATTTATTTCAAGGTAGCGGCACAGAAAATACAATTGACATGAAGATAAGTTAATATATAAGAATATATGCAATATCTAAGGAAAAAAACAAAAGAGATGCAAACCAGTAGAATAAATATAGACAGAGTAAATGAAAAACAATTGGATATGGAATACGGGTAGAAGTATGCACCTTTGTATGTCTTCTTCTATATTTTTGGTTAAGAGTTCTTTGCCTTGTCCAGTTTTCCTGTTTGTTTCAATCAAGGAAAGTACAAAACACAATGAACATGAATGTAAGTTGATATGTGAGGAAAAAACAAGGAATATGTACATACAGTAAATAAACTAGAATAAAAGGAATAGGTAACAGATAGTATTAGAAGCATGTACCGTTTTTTTTTCTTGATCCATGTATGTGTATATATAATTTTTTTTTGTTTCAAAAATCAAATACAAACCGGGAAAAACTAAGAAGTTGGATAACTTGGTTTTGTGCAACAAGCTAGACATATATGATTTGAGACATAGAAATATGAGTTTGCAATATGTTTGATGTATATTTCATAATTCAAGTACAATACTAATTGTATCGTGGTCAGACCAGTATGTGTCTAAGATAAAGATGTTGTATTGGGAAATGGGCACATTCAACCATACATGGTCAATAAGTGCATTTTGTACATGGTTTATCTTATCCAAAATAAAGTGGAGACTGTATCTGCACATGTAGTTTTCCAATTCTTTTGTTCTGGCATTATTTTGTGGCATGTCAATATTGAAGTCTCCTACAATGATAATGGTTTCGTTCAGATGCAAATGCTCTAATGCATTTGAAATAACAATTATTATGTTGGAGAATGTTGCATGCAAAGCAACATAGAGATTCAGTATTGCAATTTCTGATCCATGGAAAATTTCTTTTGTGAGCACCATCTCAACATTGTTTTCTTCAAAACACATATGTTCCAAAATTGTTACATGTTTTTTCACTAATATCATCACTCCATGTGTAATGTAACTTGATATGCAATTGTGATTGGAAATTGCTTGTTTTGCATGCATAATGTCATGTATGTTTCCTACAATCACAAAATATTGGATTTCATTGTGTCATAGTCATTGAGTATATCATCCATATGTGCATGTAGGCTATGCGTGTTGAGTGAGAGAATTGATACATATGAGTTTGTTTGTATGGATTGGTAATCATACTGTAGATGCCACTTTGCGCTAGTCCTAGGGTGTTGCATCTCAATATCAACTTTGTGTTTGGCTTTGAAGTTAACTTTTGTAAGAGTGCTTAGTAAATACAAGGAGTCTATACTTCTGACACGTGACAATGCTGTGTATACAAGTCCATGTATTCAAATTCCAGCAAGGTCAAATGCAACACTATCAAGTGTTAGCCCTTGCGATCTGTGGAGTGTATGTGAATATGCAAGTTTAATTGGAAACTGTTTTTGAATCTTCAGTCGACTTGTCTTTGTCGATGTCGATACTGATTTTGATATTCGTAAGATAGGTGTCCAATCATGTGTAGTGTTTGAATTATATAGATAAGCCAACTTGTTTTCTTTTCAGTGGCCTATATACAGCTCATGGAACTTAATCCAGAGGACATCAACTTTTTATGTTTTGGTATAAGATTTGAGTATTCCATCTGCACCATTTACCAAGCAATCCTGTGAATCATAGTTGCATGCATATATTTCAACTAGCATGTCTAATTTCAGGACAAGTTGGAAAGGAAAAGTGGCTGTATGTTCATGACATGGTACATTTCCATGGTTGTCTTCTTCGAGGTCAATTGAATTGATGATGATATCATTGCCAGGCATGAGCGATAGCATGTACCTGTAATGCATTGCAACATCCCTATTCATGTAGAAGAGGTAAGTGAAGGTTGGGTTTGTTGGTGCAGGTCGCATGCACCTTGAATTGATATATGTTAAGTCATCATGTGTTTGGATGTTTGTTCGTATTCTATTTAGAATTGCAATAAATGTTTCATCTGTCTGGCGCATTGTAGTATGTAACTCAAAGCATTTTATATTGTCTTTCCAGAAGTCATGCTTCATTGTTTGCATATTGACCGTAGGTTTTTCAAATATCAAAGAATCTTAGATGGGTTGCACCTGGTAAAGATCCCCACAGAATATAATGTACTCAATGTTCCCAAAGTATTTGTGTGCACATGTTTTATGTTTCTCAGTAGGTTTTCAATGGAATACAAGAAGCGACTTCCAATAAAAGATGCCTCATCTATGAAGACAAGTTGTAGTTCATCATAAAGCTTATACAAGGTATCTAACATTTCCTTGCCAAGTGGAAGAAACTGTGACTTGTTAAAAGGCATAAAAAATGTAGAGTGGACTATTGTTCCACCTGCATTATATGTAGCTTTTCCTGTGTATGCAATTATTAGCCCCTTTGGTTTCATAGGGTCAGAGGAATTGTTTGAATCATAGATTCATATAAGAATTTGAAATAGTGATTTTGCTGTGAATGTCTTACCTATTCTTGCCTTGCCTGTAAGGAATAAGTGCACAAGAGTGTGCATGTTTAAGCATTTTTTAATTGCAATGTCCTTTATAATTTCTTGTTGATCTCGATTCAACAGACATCTGACTTTGTAGTATTCATTATTTTCAATAAACAAAGGATGTTTTGTGACTTGAAAGCCAAATTTGATACGTTTTTTAGTGCTGACTGCTCGAGGACGAGGCAAATCTGCTTGCAAGTCATAGGACTCATAGAGAGTTCTAGTTGTTTTATGGTTTGTGAATGTCTCATAAACATTGTCAGGGTTTTCTAGTTCATGAACTGCACTTTCTAAATCACCCCATGTTGGATTAACATTGTATGTAAGTCTAGTTCATTGGTTTGTACTGTAGTCTCATAAGAAATATACGTAGCTTCCCATGTAGGGAAGTTATGTTTTAATGTGTTTTCATTTTGATCAAACGGAACATACACCAATAGTTTTTCTCTACAACAATTTTCATAGTCAATATGTTTTTTGTATTTGACAAAGCGTATTACATAGGTTTTTTTTCTTTTTGATATGGGTGCACCATTTTTTTTGTAATGTGATACGAACTCTGCTAAGCATATATGCTTAATAGGAGATGGACACTGGAGGTAATAATCAATAATAGAGAGACATAGTATGTCCTATGAATTATCATGCTCTTGTTCTAGCAAAGACAATGGTTTAAGCACAAATGTGTGTTTCTCAAGTGGAGATGTGTTTATGAAGACACATTTCCTTGAACTATAGTTGAGGGGCAGGGAAAGTGCAATGTGGACTGCTTGTTGAGTAGACATTTTTTGAAGATTAAGTAATGTATTTCCAAGCGTATGTATCATTTTCACAACATCAATATGACTTCTTTCATGTTCTTTGCGTATTCTTCTGAATGCACTTGTAATAGATTTGTCGACCTTTGTCATATATGATGTACAATATGATGCTGCAACATATGCATTGAGGACATATTGTGCATCTGCATTTGCATTCCACATAACTGGCATGTCCTTGGAGAAACTGTTGTTCCAAATATGGGAAAGTTTTCATTTAAGGAAAATTGTTGGTTGTTTAAGTATAGATTGTATGGCTTGGATGTACTCATCTTATGTTAGATTTAGCTCTGCCAAGAAGTCTTCAAAGCTCATTAAGTCATCAAAGTCTCGTTGTTCTATAAATGTGAAAAAATATTTATATTTCTCAATGAGAACATTGTCCTCTAAACTTATTGGCTCTATGATTCTTGTTGTTCTCATTGGCGGCACATGGAAGTTATATCTGCAATGTGAATTTTTTCGTTTTTTACAGCTTCTCGTATGATAATGTCTATGAGCTTTGGCAAGTTGTGGATCCAAATGATCTATGTTTCATGTTATGTATTTTTCCACTAACTGCTCAATCTGTGAGTTGTTGTCATTTCCATACACCGGTACACCCTCTATCCACAATAGTGCGTGGTCATGCTCACTCCCTCTATTTTGGAATCTAGTCACAAAATAGTAGTCCAATATTTTTCCGAAGAACGTTTCATCATGGCATATCAATTGCCTCAAAGCATTTATTCTATGCCTATAGTAGCGAGTACATGTCATTGGGCCTTTTCTTATGAGGTAGTCAATGTCATCATTTTCCAATGTATCAGTTTGTTTTTTCCTTTTCCTGTTCCTATACAATGCAGACATCATAGCCACCAATGGATCCTCTGCACTTGTAAATGTGATGAGAAATTTTGGCGGTCCCAATTGTCGGATCATTGTAAAAAATAGTTTTCTTGTTTTGTTGCAAATAGTCAAGAGAGATGCAAATGTTTTTGAAATCTATGTATCCAATATCAGATTTTAGGATTTTTTCTAGGTTTGCTTTGTACTTGACATCTTTGGCCAATAAATTTCTTCCTTGTAGTTGGAATTTTCTTATTCGCACCCACATGCAATAGAGCACTTGCTCAATTATTATGCACATTGTTTTGAAAAACAAATATTGGTTATGTGATAGGAGAAGTCCCCGCTTGAATGTAGCAGTTCCCATTGAACTATTTTTTGTTAGCTGAATCGTTCCGTGATGTCATTAGGACATGGATCTCCATAGAACAATGTTGGGAATTTCATTTCCTCAACAAACTTGTCCTTGAATTTTCCAAGTGGACGTTGCCCTTCAACAGGTGCAATTTCGACAATCTTGTCTTGCAAGTCACGAATGCGCTGTGAGTTTGTGAATCCACGTATCAATGTTTCAGCAGGTCTTCCAGTCTCTGATTCATCACTTGTATGAAATTCACTAGTAGTTTCAAAAGTTTGTGCAGAGATGTCAACCCCTTCTTCAAGAACACTGTTCTAGTTACCATTTATACAGATGTTCTGTGCTTTGTACAGGGCCTTGGAACATACTTCTTTTAATGCTTTCATGACAACATGCACACACACTTTACCTGTCTGGTATGCATTCTTGTATTGAAAATGTCTTTTGAGAGCTACAACAATTGTCATTGTATCACTAATGAATTGTGGCAAGGCTTTTTGTACAACATCTAGTTGGACAAGCACATTGATAATTGATCCTGTTAAGCCCATTTGGGTTTGTTTATAGCCCCAGGGTCTGATTTGTGAAAATGAAATTCACAGAGACACAAGTATCTCTTCAAGTTCTATAAGTGTACTTACATATGGTAGTGGTGTATTACATCTTATTTGGTCAGGCATTGCAAAGTGTGGAATTTTTCCATTTTCAAGTGATCATTTGCATGGAAGACAAATATTGCCAATGGAAAATGTTCTATCATTTAGTGTCAAGCCGAGGTATTCTGCTTGCAAGTCAAGGGTGAAAGACTTAGTGTTTTTTGCGAAATTCAATTGATCGCAAATCACACATGTAATGGAAGGAGTGTCTTTAATTTGTTTCATATAGATCTGTTTTGCATCTCTCTTCCCTAGACAAGCATGCATAGTAAGTGTTTACTAATTTTCATTGCTAGCAGTGCATGGTGTTGGCTCTAGGCCACGGTATGCGATTTTTTCCTCTCGGTCAGTACCATGACCATTGTGGGATATGTGGCTGCACCTGTTTCTCTCATGCATCTGTTTTTTAAACATGTGGTAAGTTAACTTATGTTTTCCACTGGAAACTAGTTTCACTTGTTGACAAGCCATGTTGGAGATGGAATCACCATTTCTTATGAGCATTGCATCCTCACCATCTCGATGGTGCAAACAATGATGTTCTTTGTCATTAGACATGTGATGTTTGTGTTCAGCAAAAAGAGTGAAAATGCGATTGTGTTGTGCACGCACAATTTTTTTTAGGTTGTGATATGTGATTTTCTATCTAGAAGGAAGCGTACCAATGTATTTTTTTTTCTCTCACATATGACCTTTTTCAAGTTGTGATAATTTAGTCTATGTTTTTTGTTTAATCTCTGTATGACCTCATGACAAATGGGATGAGTTTCATTCTGATTAAATAGCATGTGACGCTTATGCAGATTCAATGCGGTTTGGGTGGCATGGACAGTGGATCCTGAACTGGTAGTATTTCTTATAAAAGGTTGATAATGGATGTGTGGCATATCTGTTTTCAATGACATGATGTCAATTGTTCGATCGTAGTTTGAATCAATATGATAGGAATGGACAGTACCATTCGACAGGGTAGACCATACCTGGATATTTACTCTAAATATGATAGATAGCCATTGCAAATATAATCTGCCACCCTCTACATTTCCTTTCTCATATGGCATTACCATGTTTACAAGGTATTATTGCCAACTTCCAATTATTAGCATACTTTCTAGGAGATATGGTAAAAGGTGTTGATGCAAGCAATTAAAAGCTTGTTGACTGCCACCTATAATTGCATTGCAAAAGAATTGCATAGTGTAAAGGCGCAACGACTGCACATCGAACTCTATTGCTACCAAATAGCAAATTGCATTGAACAAACTATCTCCACAACTAGATGCAATAGTTATCGCTATGTGCAATCCATGGGAGTGTATATGATGCATAATTCGTTTCCAATGCAATTAAAGGTATTTGCAAATGAGGGACAAGTAAATATGAGGTCCTCCAATATTGCACATGGATAATTTTCTATAGAGTAGTGGTTCATAATGACCACTGATAAGATTGGCATCATGGAACAAGATGCAATATGGATCCCTAGATGCAGTTTTGTTGAACAATAGATATCTTGTTTTTCTTGTCAATGACCATATTCCAATTGATATATTCAACCACTTGGACAACCAATGTATACAAAATGTATCTCCCCAAATTCCCCTCTCATGTGCATGCAAAGTTGCATATGCAGACAACCACATCTTTGAAAAATACATAGTGACATCATGTATTCCATGCAACTGGCAAACAAAATCAGATGCCAATTCGTATTGATATGACTTTAATGCCTCAACATCACCATTTTCTAAATAGGCCAAGAAATGATCTATAAATCCATTGCACATGTCGGTCGAGGAATAACAAAAATGCAATAGAACTTGAAATGCATCGAAGAGGCAATCTCCCATAGTATACGAGAATGCATCTAATCTAAAAATCCCATTGCTATGCAATACCTGATCGATGTTGTCATGTACAATGGAGTCTATATATATTTCATAGCACTCAACATCTATTAATTGCTTCATCTTTTAAGTTGTGATTTTTAAGATGTTTCTTAGCTATATTTAGATAATATGCAAATAGGAAAAAAAAAGAAAAATGAAAGCTATAAGTCCGAAACTGCATACCAATTCCGCTATGTATCCTTCAACCTTCTTCCTCTCAAATTCAATGCCCCGTGGTCGCTATAGCATATGAAAAACAAACAAATTTATAGTGAACAATGAACCAAATAGAAGAGACAACGTAAATGAAATAACACTATAAATTTTCTTAGCACTAAGACCGAGTATTTAAGGCATATCATTTTTGAACTTATTCTACGCGTGCATCCTATAAGTGTTTCAATAGGCATTGTATATAGTTTTACAATCCTATTCATTATTTATTTTCATCCCCATTCTTCACAAATCAATACCAAAATAGATCTAAAACGACTTCTTGATGCCCTCCACTGAGAAAACCCATATAGATGGTCTGTCAGATAAACAAAAGCAGAAGAAATAGGAATTGCAGACTTTTACCACATGAACGGGGTCAACACACAACACAACTTCTTAAGGTTTAAATTATCTTACAAGATGAATAAGATATTCTAAGCTGTTTCAATTATCTTACAACATGAAATCTAGTCTGATATAGATCAGTGAACTGGCCATTCAGATTACAAAGAACCATTTCTACAAGACGAGACACAAAGGATAGCATAAAACAAACAACTAAACGTGGTTTTTGATCCAGAGAATAAAAGCATGCCCTGTCACAACCTGGAAAGAAAGGATGGCAAGGTACTGGTAGATGCTTGCTCTGCAATGACAACTCTGAATTCATTTTGTAAACCCCTTTGCATTTCTATTTTACAAAGAGATATGGTACGATTTCCAGGACATGGAAGTGGGCATATGTGATTGGAAGGGAACAACCTGGAAAAAATGCACCAAATGTATGGTTTTCAGGAACATAAAATATGAGGAGAACAATCGATTTCCTTTTTTATATGTCACTGTGGCTGCAACAAATGTGGGTTCTGTGTCCAACATTTACATTCAAAGGGGAATAAGACATTTTGGAAGGCAACAACCTGGGAAAAGTGCACCAAACATATGGTTTTTAGGACTAGAAAATATGAGGAGAAAATTCAATTTCCCTTTTTATATGTCACTATGGCTGCAACAAAGGTGGGTTCTGTGTCGAACATTGACGTTCAAGAACAATAACAAGACAACAACACACTCCTGTTTGTCTTCTCGTAGTAGTCACACACAAAGATGTTCTCCAAGAGGATTTTGACTCAAGAATTCCTAGTATTGAAAATTCTTACTTGCAAACTGAAAATAGTAAAGAAAAAACAAGGAATAGGAATGAAACCATGGCACTGAAACTTACCCGTGAACAAGGAATGGTAGAAGCACAGTTCCAATCATGGAGGTAGAATCCCAACCATGCAAACTGCAACAACAAGTCCAACTGCAGATGCAAGACCCCAACCTTGCAAAGTTGAAGCAAACAAGAGAAAGAAACAAACAACAAACCAGTGAACAAGCACCAAGAGGTCCAAATGTAGCTGCAGGACCTCAAATTTGCAAATTTGAATCAAACAACAATAAACAACATCCAATGAACCAATGAGAAAGCATCAACCAATGAACCAATAATACCGGTGAAGAACAATATTTCCCAAATTCACTGCAGACAAGACTGTATCAAAAATAAAAGGAAACTGTATAGTAACACACCTTTTGAGTAAACATTTAAGGCTGTGAGGCATGTTAGGTAAACACTTAAGGTTATCAGAACCATCCAAGGGCCTCACGCTATGTAAACATTTAAGAAAGAATGTAGTGTGGCAGGCCTGTTTACGTATGTAATAATGAAAATGCCTCTTTAAGTATGTAATAATAAGAAACAATAATAATAATAATAATAACAATAGTTCGAACAATGGAGACTATGCAAATTTTTTTTAGTCAAAGGACAAAGTAATATGAAGTCAACTAATAAAAAACTAACTCTCCATGTTCAAAACTTTAGATATCTAAACATTTCAATAAAGATAGTAAAAATTCAAAAAGACCGTAGATGATAAAAAACTTTGGATATGCTAACATATTAAACATTGGGAATATTGAACCTGGAAATAAGACCTCAACTATATTATCCAATGAGATCATGACATATAAGGTTTTTTTTATTATATTAAAAATAATGTTTTTAGTTCTCTAGTTCGAAAAATAGAGATTATGCAAAAATTGTGGTCAAATGAAAAACTAATATGAAGTCAATAAATTATCGATTGCTATAGTCCCTCTACGCCTTCAACATGGACTAATAAGATACTATAGAGTTTTCACTCTCTTTTGAAAGTTATGTTTTAGTGTTTCATGAGAGTTCCAAACAAGAATAGATGTACTTATCCAAGGAGACCATAATTTACTAGATTAAGCAACCCCATTCAGAAATAAATTTCCTTTTCCCCAAATTTCATCCTTTTCGTGTATATATATACACACTCACCCTACTACCTACATTTTTTTGGGTGAAGGTGACATTTGTGTTACTATGGGCACCTTCACCCTCTCCACCATCCAGCCTCCCAAAAAAAAATACATGCATTTGTGTACTCACAGCTTTATACCCCACCACCTAATATCCCTAGGTACCTAATCTAAGTGAATTAGGATATACTAAAACAAAACATTATGTCTACTTGCTTTTGTTGATTTGTGCATTTTTCATCCATGTCTAATCTTTTAAAGTGATTAGTAGAGATAACATATGTTGTTGCATTGTATTTCTAACCTTTTGTAGGTCATATTTGGGAGGAGACCAGTAATCTAGGAGGCGACAACAATTGAAAGAGGCTGGCACCAACCGTAAGGACTAAAGGTGCATTTATTAATCCTCTTTACTTTCTTTATCTTCACTTAGTTTAGTTGGTTTTGGGGTAGTTTAAGAGTAGAACTATCTTTTAAGGGAGTTAACGCTCTGCCTTTACCTTTGACCTAGTATAGGGGGATTTTCCCTGTAGCAGAATTGGTGACTCCACTGGGGAGTCTCTTTAGGGTCTTAGTGGGAAATCTTGGTTTGATTTGATTTCCAGTGTATTTCTGAGTTTTTTGAGTGTTCTGAGTCAGTTTGGGTCTCTGGTCACCTTCCAGGTGCCTACCATCTTCCCTTTCCCAATTTGTCTGTCCAATTTTTTTCTTTTTTTTGAAAATTTACAGAGATGTACACACCCTTTTCTCTATACAACACACATACACAGTCTGCATTATATACAACCCACGTACATACATAGGCTGGCCGTGCACAACACGCATCTCTGTTGTTTTGGATAATTTTTTCAAAAGATTTTCCTTTTCCTACAAGAAACTTGTGGTTCCCAGGTCTTCCTGAGTTCTAGAAGCTTACGTTGTTTGGGGTTTAGATAGTTTGCAGGCTCCGATTGTTTATGAAATAAAATAAATAAATCCTCTTGTCTCTCTATGTTTCCAAGCATTTTTGGCTTATTTTTAGCTTGAATTTTAAGAAAAATGAGTTGTATTTTAAAAACAATTCCCCCTCATGGCTAGGGGGGGCCATGAG
>ML786876.1:398105-468050 GCA_009831015.1 Picea engelmannii | reverse complement strand
TGATGATGGTGTACTCAGGCTCCTCATAAGAACTTTCTCCTGAGAAAAGTGACATTCATCTCTTCCCAGAAAACTTACTTTTGAAGAGAGTTCGCAGGTTGCTAATATCCTAGGGTGCGAGAATGACCCATTCTCGCAGGTTGCCTTCAGCTAGGGTGCAAACTTCTCGCACTGTGCTACATAGCTAGGGTACGAACTTGTTCTAAAGCTTGGAAAAAGATGAAGTCTCGATGGTTCTAGAAGGGAATCTTCTGGAAGAATGGGTTGGAATTCGAATGGTTATCCTTTTACTGGTTTCCCTGATATTGTGGGATCATTATTATCCAAGTAACCATCTCATTCTCTCCTATATATTGATGGAATTCTCATGGAAAAGGTTAAGCAAGATTAATTGGAGAATTGGTGAAAGAATTGTGTGAAGGACCTAGCTTGAACAGGAGCTTGGAGATTCTAGCAAGTCTATCAAGAGGGATTTGATCTTCTTCATACAAGGATCGAGAAAGTGTGTGTGTTGGAGCCAAGAGCCATCGAAAGGAAGCTTGCGACATCAAGGCGATCAGGTTGTATCTTCTACTTTCGTTTAATATGATACAATGGCATGTCCTTTTCCCATAAAGTCATTCTCACTTTATTGTGTAATTCCTTGATCATACACATAAGTTGACAGTTGAATATATTTTTCTATCTTAACTTTAGTTGGTTTATGTTGTCTTGGTCTTGACCTCACGAGAGTACCGAAGTGAAGTGGGAGCAACAGAGACCCTAGGAAGTGATACAAAGGTATGTTACTTGTTCCTCCCTACTAGCTAATTCAATGGTCAAAACTTAGGGAAAGAGTCATGTCCTGTCCTATTTTGTTCTAGATCCAGGTGGATCTAGGGAGATCTGTTAGTGTCCGCACCTACCGATTAGTCCGATAACAAAATTGGCGACTCCACTGGGGAGATAACCCGTTTTCTTTGTGGTTTTTGGTGTTTTTCCTTGGCCATTTTCTCTTGCCTTACCTTTCTCCATTCATATCAATCTCTGAGTCTTCAGGATACCCTGATAGACCCTCTGGGTCCAGAGGCCTCTTCACATGTTGTGTCTTTTTCAAAAAATTTGATTAGTTTCAGAAATTCTCGCACTGCACTCCACAGTGGCCTACGAGAATCGATTGAGTTCGCACCCTGCTTCTAGGTCCAGTGCGAGGTTCTCGCACTCTGCTCAAAGCTCACCTGCGAGAATGACCCATTCTCGCACTGTGTAATACTATTAGCCTGCAAACCCTCTTTTCAAAATTTTGGATTTGATTTTTTTTGCATCTTCAGCTGCCCAGATCAGTATAGCTGCCTGAAAAGAGCTTCTTGGACCATTGGTTGATGTTTTCTTGTCTTCATTTTTGTGGACGAACAGTCTTAGGAAATCAAGGCTCTTCCTGTCAATTTTTCTTGACTTCCGTTTCTTGACTTTTCTCGGCAAAGATATACTCTCTGATTTTGGAATCTGAGTGTGCTTGTTTGGTTAAGAACTGACGATCGGTTGAAAGTTGAGATTCTTTGTCTTTATCATTTGCTCATTATTTGAACGATCATTTTTCTCATTCATTTGAAAAGACTAGTTTGGTCTACTTGTTATTTTTGTTTCCATTGAAAGATTGGTTTGGGTTGTTGTCTATTGCTTGTTCATTAGTTTTTGGTTTTATGAACTCTCACCATCATGGTGTAGGTCCTTTTTGAAAAGTGAACAATGTTTTTCTTTCAAAAGAATTTTCGTCTTCGAAAGTATTGAAAATCAATTGTTGAAATTATTGAAAAAGAAACAATAGAGAATTGTTATTTTTGCGTGATTTGTTGCAATTGCATTTTAAAGGAAATTGTGTATTGTAGTTCAAGGTTGATCCGAAAAACTTCTCTTTCCCTCCCATACATAGGATTCATTGAACGAAAATTGATATATTTCATTCTTATCCATGCATCGTTGGGTCAGAGTCTCATACAACATCAGTGTCATCTCCGCTTCCTTTGAGTAACAACAACTCTTAATAATACTGCGCAATCGTAAAATTTAACTAGTAACTCTTTTCTAGGGCTCTATTACACCAACATTTAGCTAGGATAGTGCTTTGGAATAGGAAGAAAGATACACTCTCCAAAGCACAAAACACACAATAACATCTTGTGTTAAGGAGTGTCAAATTCCATTTACAACATCTTGTCCTGGGAAGCCCTTCTCACACAAGGGTCAAACACAAGGTCACATTGGTATTGACAGAGTTACTCACCCTACTTTGTTGATATCGGTGTAGAGATTGCACATATTACGGGGATCACTTGGAGGTATACCCACAATGATGAGTGGAAGCATTTTGAGTTGATTTCGGGCTAGATACCTTTCCCTTGCATGTGGATCGGACTGTCGACTGTCCCCCCAGGATTTATTGTTGTCGGTGGTAACCTTAGTGGCTTACCTTTCTAGGTTCTTACACAAGGTGACTGTGAAGGGGCAAGTCTTCACGGTACCTGGAATCGACGTTGGCCAAACTCACTCGGGCTCCTTGGAGGGTATACCCACGATTATGTGTGGGAGCTTGCACCAGGGTGTAAGTCTGTTAAGAAGGTCGTTAGCGTAACTTTTCCACCCTAGCCCAACCCCTTCTCGTCTCATTGTTGTGATGTTGGATTTCATCACCAACTAGTGACTTCAGAATTAGAAGGTCTTGTTTTCTTGGTGTTGCTTCCTAAATTTTGTTTACTAGCACGTGCTGTTTGTTTACCGAAGTTGACCATACATTTTTTCTTCGTAAGTTTGTCACTCGTTTACAATAGCTCCTCCACATCATTCACGTAGAATGCATGGTTTATCTCTAGAGCATCTGGAAGGTTCTCAACCCTTGCCCACAAGTTCACCTGAGGGCTCTCCTCAGCAGAGTGAAGTCCAATCCGTCACCACGCCACAAGTGGAACGAACTGAATCTCTAGAACATTTCTGAATTACCAATACTCGAGAGGACTTTCAACTTCACCTTGATTCTGAGCGACCGTTTATGTGACTGAATTCTTCCAGAGACTTAGTTGTTGTCTCTTTTGGATCATCAGTTGGACCCTTTCCAGGAATAGAAGGCCAAGATCCTTTTTGGTCTACGGGCGTTTTTCGACAGGACCTTTTTGGTCCAGGCTCACTTGTGATTTCCGAAATCATCTCACCTGTGATTTATGAAATCTCTAGTGCAGAGACAACACCGTTTGCTACTGCCTATTACTTTCTTGGTACAAATGCCCCGCGATCTGACCACATCTTGACCATCCCTATTGAAATGGCCCATCATACAGATATTACGAGTGTTCACACCGGGTTTACCACGATTAGTCTTGCCCCTATCAGTACACCGCGAACGCCCAACGTCACCCCAACACTACCACCTGGATACCGTGCGTTGAATGCTTCCATTCCCACTCCTACGCAAACCCCATCTGCCTCTCTTGGTGGTCCCTCTTCTTCTGGGCACTCTCTTCCTAGTTTTATTTCATCACTCCCTCAATTTCCTTTTGGAGGACCTCTCTCGTCCTCCACTGGTAGTCTTAATCCTAGTGGAACTATTCCGTCATTCACACCGAATTACCAGATTCCCATCGGTGGACAATTTCACCAAGGTGGCATGACTCAATCCCCTCTCAGCGAGAAAATTCCTATTGGAACGCAAATCCCAATTGGAACACAACCCCCAATTGGAACATTGCCCCCAATTGGAACACCACCTTCGATAGGAGGACTGACCCCACCTTATGGACAAAACATACCTCCGTCCTTGGCCCAGTATTGGAATCAGTTGATACAACATCCTCCTCAATCGACTGGGGGGTAGCCATTTCCAGCTGCATCTGTGATACCCCCTAGTATAGGCCAACCATATCCAGGTACGCTCAATCCCATTTGGGGCTTGACTGCTCAAACTCACATCCCTATTCCAGGATACAATCCCATGAGCTACTATCCTCTCCAACCACCACCGAATCTGCCTAGGTCTTCAAATTATATGCATACTACTTATTTTCCTACTGGTTTGTCGACGGGGCTTCCTCCCCAAAGCCACCAGTACCCGCAGGTGAATCGACAATTACCCTTCTTGGCCACTTTGGATCTTCCAGATTTGTCAAGGATTTTAAATGATCCAATTCGTCACTCTCCCCAATGGCCTGCTATACCAGCCAAGCTACCATCGGACATCCCTAAATTTGACGGAAAAGTGGGAGAGGATCCGAACAATCACGTCATGACTTTTCACCTCTGGTGTTCATCCAAATCATTGATGGATGAATCTATTCATTTACGTGTTTTTCAACGAACCCTCACAGGTTCTGCTGCGAAGTGGTATATAGAATTACCACGAGGTTTCTTCGCTGACTTCAAGACCCTAGCTATGGCTTTCCTCACACATTACCAGTTACCGATCCGTTATGAAACGGGGACCGAGATTTTGAGTTCTTTCAAGCAAAACAAAGCCACTCATATATCCGATCACATTCATGAGTGGCGACGGAGAAGACGTCTCATCAAACTCGAACTCCCCGATCAGTTGCTGGCAGAGTGGTTCACAAAATCATTTGTGAATGACATTGGTCATGACATCGCCATGGGTGGAGTAGTTACGGAAGAACAAGCCATAAGTCGTGCTTAATACCTTGACCTCGTTTACTCACAAATGGGTACCCTTTACGACTTACTGCCTAACTTACCTCATCCTTCCACTTCCACCACTTCAACTACTCCAGCTGCTTCCCATGCAACCGACGGTGTGATTGGCACTTTCCAGGCCCAACCACATTCCGCCTCAAGCACCAACCCCAAACCTACTTCTTCTAATGTTCAAAATGCTCCGTCTCCTACCCCTCCCACCGGCAAGACTTCTGAGGTAAATGCAGTTCAATCTACCCTAGCCAGTAAAAACAAATCCAAAAAGGGAAGGGATAAGAATAAGGAGGAAAAAAATACTTCTCAAGCATAGCGAACCAAAACTACACCTGTTGACGATCGGGATAAGCACAAACCTCGATACCCTTGTCTTATCTGTGGTGATGATCACTACATGAAGGATTGCCCACGACGCGCTGAGGTCACTAAGTGCCTTCAAGGAGCTCCAAAACCACCTGCTCCGGCCGTTTTGTCCCAACCCTTCCCGTCTCAACAACAGGCTCAGTTGGTCATTCATGAACAACCCTCATCTTCTATTACATCCTATGTATTGATGTGTACTGGCGATTCAAAGAAAAATGACATTGCACTCACCAATCGAGCCAAAGATTATTCTCCCTCTAAAGAGAAGGTTGATGACCTACCTCCTTCCTTGGTACAACCCTCTCCCGCGACTCCACCTACCAACGGTCCTCTTCATCTCGAAAGACCGAGCCTCAACACAGTTCTTCGACCCCCCCCAAAGGGCGTCATTCAGAAATCGACTTTCAATCCACATGCCCATGCTGCCCAAAACTACAACATTTTTGAAGATCTGGCCCAAGCACCTTCTGCGATGTCAGCCCTCGAAGTCCTTCAAACTTGTCCCACACAATGGAAGGCACTGTTGAAAGCTATTGGTGGAATTGACCTGACGGATACGAATTTAATAATTTTTGACTTGGAAGATCACATTCCAAGGTTACCCCCTCAACTCGCGTTCCAGATCCAAGTGATTGTCTATGACAAAAACATTTTTCGAACCGTTATCGACGAGGGTGCCTCGACGTGTGTTATGTCTCTTACCTGCTGGAAAGCCATTGGCTCTCCCTCTTTTAACGAATCCCAAAACACTCTTAAAGCCTTCAACGACTCTGGTTTTAAGCCCTACGGTGTCCTTCCTTCATTTCCCATCATGTTAGAAGGCAAAATGGTCCAAGTTGAAGTGGAAGTCTTTTATGCTCCCCTTGATTACAATCTTCTGCTTGGACGCAGCTGGATCGATTCCATGCACGCAGTTGTGTTGACGCTTTTTCATGTGGTATGTTTCCCACATCAAGGGAAGGTAGTCACCGTCGACCAATTGGCCTTCTTTAACTCTGAAACTCGTACTGGAAACGTACCGTTCATCGCTAAAACCCCACCGGGTTATGAGAACATCGGTGTAGGCCTTCTCAAAGATTCTTCGTTAATTGGTACTTTCCCCATTCCACCGCCCGATGTTCCACGCTCATCTGTTGCTTCCATCAACATGATCTCCACCTCGATTCATGACATTCCTACGTCTCACAACCCATGGATATTACCTGACCCTGGAGATCATCTTTGTTACGACAACAAAATGCCGTTAAGTCTGGTTGAATCCTCCTATCAAGCCATTCAATCGGAAACCCCTTCTACCCCCTCTCTTGGTGAGTTATCTCCAGATCCTTTCCGTGTCATTTTTCCCACAGATGAGATGATCATGTATATTATGGAGGACACCCCTTGGGACGATGGACATCATCGTTCCATCCTCTTTCTGGAGCAACATACCATTGAGAACTACCAACGGATATCGATCCCGTCGACCGTTGTCATCATCTCAACCGTTCCCGAGTCCGCACACGATGTGTTTTCTGAAGGGAACTTAAGCAATATATCGCCCACTATTCCCCTCGACATATCTATCAAACCTGGAATTGTCGAAAATGTCCATATCGGAGTTTCATGTTCTTCTGATGAAATCATCACCTACACATCCCTTTTCAAAGATTTTTGTGACATCTTTGCCTGGAGCTACAAAGAAATGCCGGGTATCGACCCTGAGATTGTGATACATGAGATCAAGACATACCGCGACGCTAAACCCGTCTAACAACGTGTTCATCCAATTCACCCATGTAAAGTGGCTGCTATCAAGCTTGAAGTCGAGAAACTTCTCAAAGCCAACTTTATTTACCCGATGGCTCTCACTGACTGGGTTTCCAATCTTGTCCCAATCGACAAGAAACAAGGCACAATTCGTGTATGCGTTGATTATAGGGATATTAATAAAGCTTGTCCCAAAGACAACTTTCCTACCCCCTTCGCTGATCAGATTGTTGACGATTGCGCCATAAGTGAAATCTTCTCTCTGAAGGATGGTTTCTCCGGGTATAATCAAATCAACATTGTTCCCGAGGATCAATATAAGACTGCTTTTATTTGTCCTTGGGGTACTTTTGCCTATCGGAAACTCCCTTTCGGTCTCAAGAATGTTGGCGCAACTTTTCAACGCGCTATTTCTTATGATTTCCATGATATCAAGCACATCGTTCAACCATATTTGGATGATTTACCTGCTCACTCAATGCGCCATGTCGATCATCCAACCCACCTCCGAGCCATTTTCGTCCGCTGTCGGTTCTACCGTATACGTTTGAATCCTCATAAGTGTGTTTTCTGCGTGGAATCCAGCCGACTTCTCAGTTTTATTGTTTCTCGTCAAGGGATCCAGGTGGACCCTTTAAAGGTTGAGGTGATCCTTAATCTCCTTCCTCCTTCTACACTCCACCAGTTACAAAGTTTGCAGGGGAAAGTAAACTTTCTTCGTCGTTTTATTCCAAATTATGCCAAGATAACTCGTGTATTTACGCGGCTCTTAAAAAAGGGTTTAGAGTTCGTCTAGGATACCATCGCAAACAACGCTTTCAAAGCTTTGAAATTATCCCTAACACATGCTCTGCTTCTCTTTCCCCCTGATTACAGTTGCGATTATTTCCTTTACCTTGATGCCTCGGATTTCACCATTGGTATGGTTCTCATCCAAGAGGATGATGCTAACGATGAACATGTTATCTACTACTTGAGTCGAAGTCTAACACCTACCGAAATCAAGTATTTACATGTCGAAAAACTGGCCTTGGATGCCATCCAAGCCATCCAACTCTTCCGACACTATATCCTCTCGCGCAAAACTACAGTGCTTTCTAACTGCAACCCTATGCAACACATTCTCACACGTCAATTGCTAGGGGGGAAATACTCCAAATGGATTGTGATACTCCAGGAGTTTGACTTGGAATTCGAATGCGCCAAGTCCAAGAAGTCCTTAGTGTTTTCTAAGTTGATATGCGACTTTCCCTATTCTGAAACGGAAAATGTAGTAGCCGATTCATTACCGGATGAATCCCTTTTCCTCATCAGCTCTGATGATCTTTGGTATGGTGATATCATCATATATCTCGAAACCCAAACTTTCTAGCCAACTTTGTCTAGTTATGACCGACGTCGAATACACTACCAAGCCCGCCAATATATTATCCTCGGGGATACTCTTTATTGTCAAGGGATTGACTCTGTTTTTTGACGCTGCCTCACGTTTGACGAAGCCGAGAAAGCTCTGAATGACTACCATTTTGGAGCCTGTGGTGGTCATATGTCTGGGTATGCTACTGCCCAGAAGATCTTACGAGCATGGTATTTTTGGCCTTCTTTATTTAATGATTGCATCATCACCATTCAAAAATGCCATGCTTACCAGACCTATAATAACAAGATACGGTCACCTCCCGCTCCTCTTCACCTTGTGGTCTCCGTTGGTCCCTTTGCGAAATGGGGCATTGATTTCATGACATGTCACCCTCACTCAACCGGGGGGCATGGATACATTATTGTAGCCGTAGATTACTTTACGAAATGGGCCGAGGCGATGCCGACATTTGACAACACTGGAAATACCGCAACATTATTCATTTTTAATCACATCATAGCTCGTTTTGGTGTTCCCCAAGCTATCGTCACTGATCACGGTAGCCACTTTAGAAACTTCATGATGTTCGAACTTACTGAAAAGTTGGGTCTTTGCCATGAAAACTCAATGCCCTATTACCCACAAGCCAACGGCCAAGTCGAAGCAATTAACAAAATTCTCATAACTATGCTCCGACGAATGATAGGGATTCACAAAACAAGTTGGCACACAATGTTTATTTCAACATTGTGGGCTTACCGGACATCCGTCAAGTCCGCTACTGGGTTTACACCTTTCCGGTTAGTCTATGGTTTGGAAGACATTCTCTCGATTGAATGTGAGATACCCTCTTTAAAACTAGCTGTTGAACTCCTACCAAACACTTCTGCTGAGGAATAACGTCTATTGCATCTTATGCGATTAGACGAAACTCGACGCGATGCTACCCTAGTCATAGAATCTCAGAAAAAACATGTCAAGGCCTAATACGACAAACATGTCAAGCCTCGCATTTTCTCCGAAGGAGATCTCATTCTCCTCTATGAACAAGATCGAGATATGTTAGGAGCTGGAAAATTCGAAGCCATGTGGCGAGGTCCTTATATCGTTCGACGAGTTTTGGAAAAAGGAGCTTATGAGTTAGTAGATTACGATGGTATCCCTTTAAGTGAACCCAGGAATGGGTTGTACTTGAAGAAGTACTATGCATAAAATCATCTGTGCACGAGTACTTGTATTTTTATTGTATCATACTTCTTTTGTGTTACTGTAGCTCTCTTTTGTCGTTATCCAGTCTTCGCCCTTATGTGATGTTGTGTTTGATTTCCAGATGTCAGAGTCTTTGCTACCCTATATTGGCTTCGTTGATGGCGCTAGCTGTAGTACTCAGAACCTTGCTTCTGCTGCATGGGCAATTTACGCCCCTACAAATGAACTTGTCTCCTTATGAGGTGTGTGTCTCGACCGTGCGACCAACAACATTGCAGATTATAACACCATTATAGAATTGTTGATTGATGCTATCTCACTCGGAATCCGTCATTTGGTTGTGCGACTCGATTCGTAGCTTGTAGTACTACAGTTAAGTAATGTCTATACTATTCGAAGTCCTACTTTGTTACGGGTGTATTTGCGAATTCGCCTCTTGGAACGTTATTTTGATTATATTGGATATCAACATATTCCTAGATGTCTAAATACATTAACTGATGCATTGGCTAACTATGTTTTAGACATATATTTGGATCATTTATAAATCAATCAAATCAATTTTCACACAACACAAGATAAACCGGTAGAAGCCGTATGTATATATATAACGATCAAAAGAGTTTTTACAAAAAGTTCTGTCGGAACACCAAAATGTCAAAATCTAAATCTCATAGCTTCTACAAAGTGATGTCATGGATGATGTTCACGGTAACACACGACTGCCCGGGCAATCCTATGGAGCAGTCGACCAATGGAATCTGACACTCCTACTGTATGACGCTGATAACGTCGTGGAACCTCTCCAAGAGGCATGTCTGGAATATATGCTATCAAACCCTCTAGGTTTTGTTCCACCGCTTCATAATCCTCGGCATCCCATCGTGGCACTGGCGCTACCTCTCCTCGCCACTGAATAGGAGAAGTACCAGGAGGTCGGTAAGGTCCCACATCTATGTCATCAAAAATGAATTTTGTATTTAGTCTTTGGATGAACATATAAAAAACATTTGCATATGATAAAATTCACAAAAAACTTTAAAAAGGAAAAAATGTGTACTTCTTACCAAGTTCTCCCCACTGAGCACCCTCAGGCAGGACTAAGTCTTGATCTCCTCGGAAATCCAACCTGGCATAAGCATAATCTTCGACCATCAACATCTGTGGTCGCAACTAGTCGAACAAGGTATCATCATATTTGATAATTGGTCCCGCTACGTGCCGGGCCGTGAGCTGACACCATCTCAACATTCTTGGATCTGTTGGGGCCAGTAAATCCCACTCAACCTGCAGCCTCAGTAATGGAACCCTCTCGAGAAAGAAGGACACCAACAAAGACCCGTACCCGAATTTCTTCAGGTCGCCTTGCCTGCATTTGGTCAACTGCCTTTTTATGCTATGAAGCACTGCATCTGCCCAGTTAAAAACTCGAGGCTTAGTACACTCTATGGCATACTGAAAGTAGCTCTGAAGAGCCATGTGAGGAACATATCTCCCAACCATATGAGCAATGGTGAACAAAATAGTGTGGAGGGTAAAATCCCGCACTCCCCAAATGGAAACTTTCCCTTTGGTCCTCTCTGCCTCTGGAACACAGTGTAAGCGGTAGTACTCACTCATGGGCAGCCCACCACCTCTGCTACCAGTCAGGCTCACGTGGTACCCATGCCATGATAGTCCTGTCAAAAAGTAAATGTCCTCAATATCCAAGGACAATGCGTGGACCCCTACATGGAATACTTGCTGATCAGGATCCCACATATGCACAAGGTACTCTAATAACCTGACTTGGGCCCTCATGCCCAGGATACGAAAGTACTTCAGAAGACAACAGTTTCTCAAAGTGGAAATGGTGGGCGGATGATTTCCAACAATGGAATTATCTTCTTCATTCTCCCTTTCACGCCATTCCAGAACTATTGTGATGGCCAAATACCTACATAAGAAGCACAAGAAGAAGATTAATACCTCTATTCACAAATTGGTATCTTTTCATTGAGCAATTTAAAAAAAAAGACTTTTATACTTTGTGGTTCTCGCAGGTGCCCTTTAGGCACAGTGTGAGGTTCTCGCAGGCACCTTTGGGCTCACCTGCGAGAATGACCCATTCTCATAGGTCCCGTGTAGTTCACCTGCGAGAATGGATGAGCGCCATAATAACCCCCAAAACAAACACAAAATGATAGTTTTTTCCAATGAAAATGAAAAATTAAACTATGAAAGAGTAGAGGACAAAGAGCCTACCTCACTGCTGCTGACGGTTCGTCGATTGGATGCTCGTAACTCCCGCAATCTGACGCCGAATTTCAAGGGTAAAAGAGGGGTTTTGGGCTCAAATAGTGGTAAAGTTGAAATGACATGGTAAAAAGAGTTTTTATTCCTTTATATTTACTTTTACCATGTTATTGAATTTTTATAATTATTTATTTATTAAAACCTAATCCCTAATGCCCTTTTGAGTGTAACTTTTGCAGGCGACGACTTCGATGTTCATATATAGGGATGCAGACATATTTTTTCTTCTTCATCGCATGTTTTGATTGTTTTTTATGGTTTTTGTATAAAACCTTGAGCTTGGTCTTTTTCCGTTCTCACACTCGAAAATACATGAGAACACAATTGAGCATACTTTTATCACTTTTTCGGGCTCAACAAGGTTATACGAAAAAGGAACCCCCCTGGAGTTCTCTTTAAGCTCTTTTCAGACTCTCTAAACATGAAAATATAGCCGAGCGACCTTGCTATTTTCACGCTTGATAAAGTATTTGAAGAAAGCGTCTGTTGGGCGATAATTTATCTCTTTTTTGGTCTCATCAGACTATTTTACGAAAAAGGAACTGAGAGAGTTCTCTTTTAAGTGTTTTTCCAGACTCTATAATCATGAAAAACCTTCAAGTTTTCTATCTTTGGACTCGTTAAACAAACATCGATAGACCTGTAATGAGACCAAACCTCTCCTTCCTAAGGTTCGTTAAACATACTCCAAAGGACTTATCCGAAGGATAAGCTTATATCAACAAGCATATGTTATCCTCCTCAAGCTTGCGTAAAATTAAAGAGGTACTCGCCAGAAACGGTGGGGGAAAATTTGGGAAAGGGATACGTTTTCATCTTCATATTGATTGGCAGTAAGTGTCTCTCTTGAACATGACACCCCCTATTCATTATTTGAAGCCATTTTATGAAATCCATTTGTCTCTCATTCGATTTGCTACAAGGTCATACCCTGTGTCGTCTTTGAGTCAATGCTGCCAAATCATTGGTCATGTCGTTCATATGTTCAAGAGAAGTTCATCTGAAACCTCTATTGAGTCGGCCATCTGCAATTTTCCATTCTCTCCGTGTCGGCCTTCCCTGTGTCCAATCCAACTTACATCATACTCTGTTTCACCTTCAAAATCTATTACTCATTTCATGTCATTGATGGGGGATACATCAAGGCCCTCCTGTGATGAGTTTTTTTCCATCGACTTCAACTCATTATCCAGAAACAAGACTTAGAAATTCTTTAGTATCTTGGAACTTGCATGCCTCAATGGCAGGTTTCCTCACTTTTGACAGTGGGTTTACATCATTGACCCCTGATTGAAAGATTCTGTCAGATGTTTGACCTCAAATCATTCATTCACACTCGATGGATTGTACTAGCATACCTTGGGAGTCATTGACATTAATGGTGATTTCCCTCGCACTTGTTAACGGTTTCATCAATGACCGATAATCAAGTGGTTTCTGCCATGTTCAACTTCAACACATGTAATCACATGGTTAGATCCATACTTTTGGGCGACGAGATTGAAGACCCTAGATATCATCTCTTTATCCAGGTTGCGATGGAGTATGTATAATTTGCGACACATAGATCCACTTTGTATGTCTCGTGGCTATGTCATCTCAATTTGAATTTTCTCGCATAGATCCACAGTGTATTCCTGGTGGCTATGCTATATTTTGACGGCATGGATCCACAGTGTATGATTGGTGGCCATGACCTATGTATATAATGTCATCCGTCTGTGATCTGAGTATGGGAATGCCTACCTCAGAATTAATATATATGATATTCTGCAGATGCTTGGTTGTTTGCAAGTTTTCGATTAGGTGTGCTCCTGGTTTCCGACACAGACATGCAATTTACAAAGTCTTTCGGCTGTCACTGATTCCGGCCTCATACTTCGGGGGGCATTCTGTTACCCATGATTTTGTTCAATCTTGATGATGTATTGATGATGGTTTACTCAGGCTCCTCATAATAACTTTCTCCTAAGAAAAGTGACATTCATCTCTTCCCCAAAAACTTACTTTTGAAGAGAGTTCGCAGGTTGCTAATATCCTAGGGTGCGAGAATGACCCATTCTCACAGGCTGCCTTCAGCTAGGGTGCAAACTTCTCGCACTGTGCTACATAGCTAAGGTGCGGAATTTTTCTAAAGCTTGGAAAAAGATGAAGTCTCGATGGTTCTAGAAGGGAATCTTCTAGAAGAATGGGTTGGCATTCGAATGGTTATCCTTTTACTGGTTTCCATGATATTGTGGGATCATTCTTATCCAAGTAACCATCTCATTCTCTCTTATATATTGATGGAATTCTCATGGAAAATGTTAAGCAAGATTCATTGGAGAATTGGTGAAAGAATTGTGTGAAGGACCTAGCTTGAACAGGAGCTTGGAGATTCTAGCAAGTCTATCAAGAGGGATTTGATCTTCTTCATACAAGGATCGAGCAAGTGTGTGTGTTGGAGCCAAGAGCCACAGAAAGGAATCTTGCGACATCAAGGCGATCAGGTTGTATCTTCTACTTTCTCTTAATATGATACAGTGGCATGTCCTTTTCCCATAAAGTCATTCTCACTTTATTGTGTAATTCCTTGATCATACACATAAGTTGACAGTTGAATATATTTTGTTATCCTGTCCTGTTTTGTTCTAGATCTAGGTGGATCTAGGGAGATCTGTTAGTGTCCGCACCTACCGATTTGTCAGATAAAAAAATTAAAAAATAAAACCACTTTCGAGGATAGTTTTTGCATCTCTGTGGCAACCTCATTAAAAAATGAAACAGAGGTTACGAGCATAGTTCTTGTTTCTATGTCAAGCTCGTGAAAAAAATGAAATAGTGTTCCCCCTCTCTTTTTGAGTCAAGTCCTTCATCTAGTATTTGAAGCTTCATTTCATTCTCCTTTGTAGTTGGATGAAACGAAGCTTGGGGGGCATTTGCCTCAGCCTCTGGACTTCATGCTGAAGTTGAGCCACTAGTTTCTTAAGATGGGGGCCAAGTACCAACCATCCATGTGTTATGCATTGGGAAGTCCAAGCATAGTTTTCTATGGTTCAAGCTTGTGTAAAAATGAAACCACTTACTACAAGCATAGTTTCCTCTGGTCCAAGCTTGTGTAAAAATGAAACCAGGTCCAAGCATAGTTTTTTTTTTTTTTAAAGCTTGCGTAAAAATGAAAACAATCCTGAGCTTAGTCTTTGTTCTTTCTCATGCTTGTTAATACATGAGAATAAGTTACCGAGCTTAGTCTTTGTTCTTTCTCGTGCTCGTAAATATGTGAGAATGTAACCGAGTATACTTTTATCACTTTTGCGGACTCGTAAAGGTTATACGAAAAAGGAACCCACTGGAGTTCCCTTTAAGCTCTTTTCAGACTCTCTAAACATGAAAAGATTGCCGAGCGACCTTGCTATTTTCACGCTCATTAAAGTATTTGAAGAAAGCATCTGTTGGGCAATAATTTATCTCTTTTTCGGTCTCATCAGACTATTTTACGAAAAAGGAACTGAGAGAGTTCTCTTTTAAGTGTTTTTCCAGACTCTATAATCATGAAAAACCTTCGAGTTTTATATCTTTGGACTCGTTAAAAAAACATCGACAGACCCGTAATGGGACTGAACCACTCCTTCCTAGGGTTCGTTAAAAATACTCCGAAGGACTTATCCGAAGGATAAGCTTATATCAACAAGCATATGTTATCCTCCTCAAGCTTGCGTAAAAATAAAGAGGTACTCGCCAGAAATGGTGGGGGAAAATTTGGGAAAGGGATATGTTTTCATCTTCATATTGATTGGCAGTAAGTGTCGCTCTTGAACATGACACCCCCTATTCATTATTTGAAGCTGGTTTGGGAAATCTATTTTTCTCTCATTCGATTTGCTACAAGGTCATACCCTGTGTCGTCTCTGAGTCAATTCTCCCAAATCATTGGTCGTGTCATTCATATGTTCAAGAGAAGTTCATCTGAAACCTCTATTGAGTCGGCCATCTGCAGTTGTCCATTCTCTCCGTGTTGTCCTTCCCTGTGTCCAGTCCAACTTACATCATACTCTGTTTCACCTTCAAAATCTATTACTCATTTCATGTCATTGATGGGGGATACATCAAGGCCCTCATGTAATGAGTTTTGTTTCATCGACTTCAACTCATTATCCAGAAACAAGACTTAGAAATTCTTTAGTACCTTGGAACTTGCATGCCTCAATGGCAGGTTTCCTCACTTTTGACAGTGCATTTACATCATTGACCCCTGATTGAAAGATTCCGTCGGATGTTCGACCTCAACTCATTCATTCACACTCAATGGATTGTACTAGCGTACCTTGGGAGTCAGTGACATTAATGGTGATTTACCTTGCACTTGTTAACAGTTTCATCAATGACCGATAATCAAGTGGTTTATGCCATGTTCAACTTCAACACATGTAATCACATGGTTAGATCCATACTTTTGGGAGAAGAGATTGAAGACCCTGGATATCATCTCTTTGTTCAAGTTGCGATGGAGTATGTATAATTTGTGACACATAGATCCACTTTGTATGTTTCGTGTCTATGTCGTCTCAATTTGAATTTTCTCGCATAGATCCACAGTGTATTCCTGGTGGCTATGCTATATTTTGACGGCATGGATCCACAGTGTATGATTGGTGGCCATGACCTATGTCTATAATGTCATCCATCTGTGATCTGAGTATGGGAATGCCTACCTCAGAATTAATATATATGATATTCTGTAGATGCTTGGTTGTTCGCAGTTTCCGATTATGTGTGCTCCTGGTTTCCGACACACACATGCATTTTACAAAGTCTTTCGGCTGTCACTGATTCCGGCCTCATACTTTGGGGGGCATTCTATTACCCATGATTTTGGTCAATCTTGATGATGTATTGATGATGGTGTACTCAGGCTCCTCATAAGAACTTTCTCTTGAGAAAAGTGACATTCATCTCTTCCATGAAAACTTACTTTTGAAGAGAGTTTGTAGGTTTCTAATATCCTAGGGTGCGAGAATGACCCATTCTCGCAGGCTACCTTCAGATAGGGTGCGAACTTCTCGCACTGTGCTACATATCTAGGGTGCGAACTTGTTCTAAAGATTGGAAAAAGATGAAGTCTCGATGGTTCTAGAAGAGAATCTTCTAGAAGAATGGGTTGACATTTGAATGGTTACCCTTTTACTGGTTTCCATGATATTGTGGGATCATTCTTATCCAAGTAACCATATCATTCCCTCCTATATATTGATGTAATTCTCATGGAAAAGGTTAAGCAAGATTCATTGGAGAATTGGTGAAAGAATTGTGTGAAGGACCTAGCTTGAACAAGAGCTTGGAGATTCTAGCAAGTCTATCAAGAGGGATTTGATCTTCTTCATACAAGGATCGAGCAAGTGTGTGTGTTGGAGCCAAGAGCCACCGAAAGGAAGCTTGCGACATCAAGGCGATCAGGTTTTATCTTCTACTTTCGATTAATATGATACAGTGGCATGTCCTTTTCCCATAAAGTCATTCTCACTTTATTGTGTAATTCCTTGATCATACACATAAGTTGATAGTTGAATATATTTTGCTATCTTCACTTTGGTTGGTTTGTGTTGTCTTGGTCTTGACCTCATGAGAGCATCAGAGCGAAGCGGGAGCAACAGAGACCCTAGGAAGCAATACAAAGGTATGTTACTTGTTCCTCCCTACTAGCTAATTCAATGGTCAAAACTTAGGGAAAGAGTCCTGTCCTGTCCTGTTTTGTTCTAGATCCAGGTGGATCTAGGGAGATCTGTTAGTGTCCGCACCTACCAATTAGTCCGATAACACATACACATTTTCTAGACCATACACTTAGAGATGGGTTGTTGTATAAGTTCAATCAACATCGTGAGACAACTGGACTTGCCTTGAGTATGCTTCCTAAATAATCTCATTCTTCCTCACATAATGGTCATTTTAGGGTTCATAAGACCTTGCAGCCTCTTTAGAGATGTTTCCATTATCAACCCATGTAGAATTTAGTTGAAAATTGTGAGAATATACACACCTTGCAGCCACACCAAGCCATTTAACAAAAAAAATGGTTAATATAAACACTTGTCACTGCCTTCTTAACCACATAAATCCATCTCTATGGATTTCATTTGTGCTTTTTCCACCACCAAGAGAAACATGATTTCATCTTTCTGTCTGTTTATAGATTCTCTAAATTGACAATATTTATTTCGAGCAATAAATCTATAGATGCTCCTAAAGCAACTGATTTATATTTAAAACATGTTTGGAGAACTTTTGGCCTATTTTATTCCTAATTTCAGATTGTGACTCTAGGTTCCTAAGTCAATTTTGGAAATATTTATGGGATATTTTAAACTGTTAGTTTCCATTCTCTACTTCCTTTCACCTACATATTAATGGACAAATTGAGTTTTCTATTCACACCTTAGTCCTTGCTCTTTACATCTACTACCAATAGAATAAGCTTTAAAACAACTATCTACACATTTTACAACATAACTATGATAAGGCTTCACACATTTGTAGAGGATATTCCCTCTTTAAACCCTAAAATGACATCCATATCTTGGCTCCTCATGATATTATAATGACTCTTGTAGTGCCAGATACATCCCATCAACATAAGGAGCATAACCAAATTTCATCATTTATGCACAACTTGGGGTAAGATTCATGCCAAAGTCTACATCATCCTTCAATAGAGTAAGACCAAGGAGAATACACTTCATGACAAGCATTAATCTCATCCTATTCATTGTCCTTTTATGTTAGTGATTCTCCTACTTGACTTTTTGCATGCTTTTACTTGTTTTGTTCCTAAATACGGAAGGAATCCAATGATCTTTTGCCACTAGTTCAAACACTCTAGTTTTAATAGGACTTTGTGTCTATACCAAGATGCAAACTACATAAATCTCAATAATTAATTTGAACTTAGATGATAGGGCTATACCCCCAACTATAATAGAACCAAGGATGATATACTTTAAGTATGAAGGAAATAATCAAAATTAATAAAATAAAAGTAAACACGACAATATAATATACTGTATATTTCTAATTGTAACCCTTAATTGTTTTTATTTGTTTGCTTTTTTGTCATCTACATTTCTCTTCTTTGGATAAATTTTATTTAAAAAACCTAGGTAATAAAATCATTCCATATCACTTGTGTAAATACATTCTAATTTCAAAGTATGTGTACATTTAATGAATTATGAAATGTATAATTGCGACAATGACAATGTCTCTTTTGTTGCTCATGCATTCATGTTTCTGAGTAACTTTTGAAAAAAATTCTCCTTATAAATTTTTAGTAGTGTATATTGCTACCTTTGTTTAACCATGAACATATCATCACCTCATGGTCTTATAAATATGTTTTCATGCTTAAAAAAATAATGCATATATATGAGGTGTTCCTTAACTAGTCTAGATTTATCTTAGTCCTATATTTATCAAGTGTCGAGAGGAATCAAATCTCTTGAGGTGTACATATTTTTTAGAGTGCAAAAATTGAGGAAAGGTTAAAGGTTTGCACCTTGAGAGATTTGATCCCTCTCGGTGCTTGATATATTTGGGTTAAAATGGATCTAGGTTGGTTTCAGTACTGGGCGGTCACACAAAATTTGTAGATGATCAACATTATGTATATGTATATGTCTAAGATTAATTTGATTATTTGAAATTTAGTACTTTCCTTTGTTGGTTTAAAGTATAGAGAGTAGTATCGAGAATGATCAATGCCAATCTATCTTCTTCAATTTTTATTATATTGACACAATTTGTAGTTGATCAACATTATGTATATGTAAATGTTTAAGATTAATTTCATCATTTGAAATTTAATCACTTTCCTCAGTTGATTGAAAGTATAGAGAGTATTATTGAGAAGGATCAATGTGAATCCATCTTCTTCAATTTTTAATATAATGACACAATTTTTCTGAGATGAATTTGATCATTTTAAATTTACTCAGTTTCCTCAGTTTGTTGAGAACATAAAGAGTATTATTTAGACACATACTTCAAGAGCTGCACGAGGAATAAGTTGAATAGAAATAAAGTAACAATGTTGAATAATGAAAAATGTGAATAATAAGAATGTAATCTATTACAAATAGTTTACATTCTCAATCTATCTTCTTCTTCTTTTTTCATAGTCACATCTGCTAGTTTTTCCATCTTTCAATATCAATTATATGAAAAGGGAGGTTGAAATCGTAGACCATTCAAATATTTAACTCTAGATATTGTAGTAAATTTCATATCATGTCTCTCTTGCTTTCCAATATTAGTAGTAGGTTTCTCCAACATAAATCCTTTTGACTTATGGATTGTTAATCCCTAAACAAATTTCAAAGGAAGTTAGTTTTTATTACCTCTTTCAATAGGTGTAATAGGAATGGTTTGAGGGAATGGTATTTTTACTACACTGAATCATTTTTCATTGTATTATAACTAAAATCAACGCACCCTAATATTTTGTGTTATATCATTGAAATCATTTCAATTACTTGATTGATGTAAATGACTTTTCAGGCATTGTCTAAATGTTCTACTTTTTGGCATTTTTTTTTTTCGGAATTCGACGATATAAATTTGGGCGAAATCACAATTTTCTGTTGTTTAAATTGCATTTATGAATGCATAAATGATTCAGCGTGCTAAAAAAACCCCGGGGAACTCAGATTATACAAACTTAAGCACTAAAATCTATAGATCGAACAATTTCTCACTAGATTTTGGGCAACATTAAATAGATAATATCCCCAGAAAAGATCGCCAAAACGTAGAACATTTAGATTGATGATTTTTCATTGCATCATCAGTAAAATAAATGTACCTTATTTTGTATTAGGTTATCGCTGAAATCAATGCAACTACTTTATTACTCTTAATGAATTTTCACCATATCATCACTAAAATCAATGCACCTTATTGTTTTGAATTAGGTCATCACTGAAACCAATGCAACTACTTGCTTTGTTTAAATAATTTTTCATTGTGTTATCACTAAAATAATTATATCATTTCTTAAATCAATGTGACTATTAGTTATATCATTATTGAAATCATTGCAAATACGTGACTAATTTACATAATTTTTCATTTTTCATTGTATTATCACTTAAATCAATAATTAGTTAGATTATTGTTGAAATCATTGCAACCACTTGACTACTTTACATCATATGATCACTTAAATCAATACATGTTATCATTTTGCTTTATATCATGGCTGAAATCAATGCAACTATTTGTTATATCATTGTTGAGATTAATGCTTGCTTTAAATACTTTTTCATTGTATTATCACTAAAATAATTATATCATTTCATATTTCTTTATATCATTGCAACTACGTGACTACTTTAAATTAATAATATATGAAAAATTATTTAATATATAAAGTTCTTACTATTAAAACACTAATATCACTTTTTATTTTTGATATTTTTTAAATCATTGCAACTATTGTTTTGCATTAGGTCGTCACTGAAACCAATGCAACTTCTTATTTTCTTTAAATAAATTTTCATTGTATTGTCACTAAAATATTTATTTATATCATTGTTGAAATCACTGCAACTATTAGTTATATCATAGTTGAAATTAATGCAACTATCTGTGATATCATTGTTGGTTGAAATTAATGCAACTATTTGTTATATCATTGTTGAAATCATTGCGACTACGTGCCTAATCAATGCAACTATTTATTATATTATTGTTGAAATTAATGCAACTATTTGTTATATCATTGCTGAAAGCATTGCAACTATGTGAGTACTTTAAATTAATGATATATGAAAAATCCTTTAATATACAAAGTTCTTATTATTAAAATGTTAATATCACTTTTTATTTTTAATATTTTTTTAAATCATTGCAACTACGTGACGACTTTAAATTTCATTGAAGCTTCAAGGTAAATTGCATTGCATAATACTCTATGGAGTTGAGTCAAACCCTGCGGTTTTGACACCATTGAATACTCACTTCTCTATCTCAACAACATAATCATCCACATTTTACACAAACATGAGAGATTGGAACTAAATTTAAATCTCAAAGATTAAGTCTCCACATTGCATGCATGCTTCGTACATCGTTTGAATTCACTATCAAATGGGTTAATCTCTTGGCGATAATATTTTCTCCATACATTCCAAAATTATCCCGCCATAATATACTTCTACGATGCCTTTGCTCCTCTAATTTGCCCACGATATCTAACATGGTGCCTTAATTTTCGGTTCGTGAGAAAAATTATTGAGATTCCTTGTGATAAAATGCACACAAGCTATGTGGTAAATTGTATTGCACAATAGTTCTTCCGGTTGAATTGAGTTTTCACACCTATGATTAATTTTTTAGTTTTTTTTTTATAAAAAGATAAATTACAATGTTCAATTATATGTGTGTGTATATTGTTGAGATTTGGGTACCTTGGAAAGTGCCCCCCTTGTGTTTGTGAGCTTCTAAACACAACTGGGAAATATTTTGTACTATGTACCATGTACTTTATGTCTAATTTCACTTTGACTTAGGAGATTTAAGTCAAAAGTGAAATTTGGTCATTTTAGCCTAAAATGACTATTAATTCACTTTGTGAGTGAATTGAGGGACATAAAGTGAAACTATGGAAACTTGAGTAAAGTGGGTTTTGAGTTGAGATTCTTTTGGAGAGATCTCAACCATTGATTAGAGATGGGATGAGATGATCTTATCCACCCAACTTATAGGTTTACTTATGTTTCCTTAAGAGGGGCGCATAGGGAAATGATAGGCTCATTCTCACTTGTATGTTCACCAAAGGAGCTTGGAGAAGGGCAAGGAGATGGGAATGGAAGCATTGGGAGAGGAGATATTGGGCGCCTCCTTTCATGGAGGGCTCATGAAGGCTTAGAGCCCAACTTATTTGTGGTTGTTGTTCTTGCTTGGAGGAGGGCACACTTGAGGAGGAGGGTGCACTTATAGCAGGGAGGTCTTGAAATGGTCATATTTCTTTGAGGAAAGTTTCAGTGGACAGGTAGCTCACACATTCAAATTTGTGTGCAAGGGTTTCTCCATCAGAGCTTCAGGGAGCAAGCGCACTTCATTTCAATGGATAGAACAAAATTTGAGGAGGGCACACCATGCTTGGGCGCATCTTTCACTCTTGGACTTGTGTTGCATCTTGAGACAAGATGCTATTGTATCAAGTTCATTTGTTTCATGTACTTGTTGTATTCCACCTTCTATTCTTTACATATATATACTTCAATTCCAAACTGGTTTCCCCCCGGGGGGGGTGTGTTTATCCAGGGCCATGTTGACCAAAAATACTTGTGTTCATTTCATGCATGGTTAGAATTGTAAATCAACATTTAAAGTTGTAAATATCTAGAGGTAGTGTTATTTTTTTTTAGTAGATTGCATGTGCTAACATTGGGAAAATAAAACACTTGCAAGGGCACCTGAAAAGGACACTTAACCATAAAAAATGTGAGCAGAAAGTACTTGACTAATTGCTGTCCTAAAATGAAGCAAAGGATAGTCTTGAAGATAAAAATTAGAGCCATCTTGAGGTCAAAGACAGACCTATATGGCAGCCTCATAGTACCTCATAAAATCTACATGGTATCAAAGCCAATGGTGGCTTAGACTTGCTGATTTATGAGCATTGAGTGGACAATTTTGTTGGAAAAATCAAGGCAGTTTTGGGACAACTTGTTAGCATATTTTTGGATAGCTTGTTGGTAGTGTTTGTGGATAGATTGTAGGAAGATTTGTTAGATAACATGTATGACTTTTTTGGACTTTTGTTTTCAGCCTCTTTTCACACCTTTTTGCTAGGAGTGAGGTTGTGGTGTTACTGCCTCTTTTCACACCTATGTTGATAGGAGTGAGGCAACACTCTTGTGTTGTTTTAGCATTAATGTGATATTTATTGGACAACCATGTCATTTTCCTAGATGCAGGCAGAGGATAGGCTAGATGGAGCTAGCAACTGGTTCCCTTGGAAGACTGGACTCATTTTCATCTTAGATGACCTCAAACTATGGGATATAGTTGAGGCTCCCATTGTTGTTCCTCATGTTACTTCTCCCGTCATGGTGGAAAAGTTCAGGAAGAAGAACAAAAAGGATAAAAGGACTATTTTTGATGGGGCGAGAGACCACGTCATTCCACATTTTACTGGAAAATACTATGCATTTGAGATATGGGATTCTTTATGCAAGATTTGCAAGAGTTTTAATAAGAACCAGACGATGGTATTGTAGGAGAGGAACAAGAGAATTAAGATGCTCGATTTCGAGTCGGTTACATCATTCCTTGGCAGATTCAGTGAGATCATAGATGATCTTGCAACTATCAGAGAAATAGTGGACCCAAGATTTATGGTGAGGATAACCTTAAATAGATTTACCAAACCATGGGGCCCATTTGTTCGAGGCATTGTTTCCCGAGAGGTTATGCTTACTTGGGAGATACTTTGGGATGATTTCGTTTAGGAAGAGACGAGAATCACCTCAGAGTCCTCAAGACAACAACGAATTACCCAGGGTGATGAAGACCTTGCTCTGTGGACTAAGGGAAAGAAGAATACTGGTTGAGGAGCTAGATAGGGTCTCAAGGAAGGGGCCAAACCACAAAAAAGTAGTGGTGGGAAGGAGAGAGACATGAGAACAATGATATGATTTTCTTGTGGAGAGATGGGTCACTATGCAGGACAATATCCCAAGAAGAAGAAGAAGAAGCAGTAGGATGACATTGCAGTGACATCAGAGGAGATTGATTTTGTTGCTCAGTATGAGAGGGAGTGTCCGTTCGTCAGTTCCTTGTCAGCTATTACACCGTCCAATGTCAAGTGGGGAGATAGAGTTGAGGAGTACCTATTGAATCATAGTAGTGATTCAGAGGGAGATAAGACTCATTTTCATGGACACCATCATCGTGGGTGACTGGTCCACCCGAGAAAGCTTCAGTTTCAGAGTTGCCGAGATAGGGAGTTGGTGCAGGGGATTTAGAGCATCAGAGATTGATGAGGAGGAGAAACAAGGAACTACAGAGGCTTGAGCATCACTTGGCTATGAAGATGGGCATACCAGGTTCTGGATCCACTTCAGGTGGAAGTCACTTGGTGAGAGGCCAAGTTGAGGATCTTGGTGATATGCTGAGATCCATATACTCTTGGTGAGATACCAAGAGGGGGAGACTCTTGGTGAGATTCCAAGAGAGTGACTCTTGGTGATATGCCAGGAGTAGTGACCATTGGCAAGATGACAGGAGGTAGAAATCCTTGGTGGGAGACCAATGTTGAGATCTTTGGTTTGATACCAATATCTAGGTGATCTTGGATAGGTGGAGATGCACTTCTATCTATAGATCACATAGATTGAGAAGATCTATGTCAGAGACTACTTTCATTGATCAGGGTACAACCATACTCACTGAGTAATTTCCAGTAGGCAACCATGTCCACTGTGGGGATGAGATTGGGGGTGAAGGGCACTTTCCTTGGTAAAAGGGAGTGTTGAGATTTGGGTAACTTGGAAAGTGGCCCCCTTGTGTTTGTGAGCCTCTAAACACAAGTGGGAAATATTTTGTACTATGTACCATGTAATTTATGTCTAATTTCACTTTGACTTAGGAGATTTAAGTCAAAAGTGAAATTTGGTCATTTTAGCCTAAAATGACTATTAATTCACTTTGTGGGTGAATGGAGGGACATAAAGTGAAACTATGGAAACTTGAGTAAAGTGAGTTTTGAGTTGATATTCTTTTGGAGAGATCTCAACCATTGATTAGATATGGGATGAGATGATCTCATCCACCCAACTTTTAGGTTTCCTTCTGTTTCCTTAAGAGGGGCGCATAGGGAAATGAGAGGCTCATTCTCACTTATATGTTCACTAAAGGAGCTTGTATAAGGGAACAAATATGGGAATGGAAGCATTGGGAGAGGAGAGATTGGGTGCCTCCTTTCATGGAGGGATCATGAAGGCTTAGGGCCCAAATTATTTGTGGTTGTTGTTCTTGTTTGGAGGAGGGAACACTTATAGCAGGGAGGTCTTGTAGTGGTCAGATTTCTTTGAGGACAGTTTCAGTGGAGAGGTAGCTCACATATTTAGAATTGTGTGCAAGGATTTCTCCATCAAAGCTTCAGGGAGCATGGGTGCTTCATTTCATTGGATAGAGAAACATTTGAGGAGGGCACACCATGCTCGGGTGCATCTTTCACTCTTGGACTTGTGTTGCGGCTTGAGACAAGCTGCTATTGTAACAGGTTCATTTGTTTCATGTACCTATTGTATTCAACCTTCTATTATCCACATATATATACTTCCCTTCCAAACTAGTTTTCCTCGGGGAGGGGGGGGGGGGTTATCCAGGGTCATGTTGACCAAAAATACTTGTGTTCATTTCATGCATGCTTAGGATTGTAAATCATCATTTAAAGTTGTAAAGATCTAGAGGTAGTGTTATTTGTTTTGAGTATATTGCATGTGCTAACATTGGGAAAATAAAACACTTGCAAGGTCACCTCAAAAGGACAATTAACCATCAAAACTGTGAGTAGAAAGTACTTGACTATTTGTTGTCCTAAAATACAACAAAGGATAGTCTTGAATATAAATATTAGAGCCATCTTGAGGTCAAAGACAGACCTATATGGCAACCTCATAGTACCTCAGAAAATCTACATATGTGTGTGTGTAACTATGCCCTTAATTATTATTTTTTAATTGAGCTAACTTTAATGTTTTTTTTAATGTAACATTATTTAACCTAACACTAACATGACAACATCTCTCCCATATTAAGTTGTATGGCACCTCTTAACGCAATAAATTTGATGGTAAAAATATTCAAATTATATATAAAAAAAATTGAGTTCATATTTCTCAGGTGTTCTTTAATGACTTTGATGGATATGCATTCAAATTGTATATATTTTTAAAATCTTTCTTTCCATTAACATATTGGAAGAAACACTCCAAATTTTTTTAAACAATTAAATTTATTTAATGAAAATGTAATGATTTATTTAACTTTATTAAAAATAATTTTAAGTGATAAAATATATCAATTATACTCTGATGTAAAAGATTAATGGTGACTTCTACATTCCTAAGTGTAGAATCCTCATGTTACAATGTGAAAATATGTGGAAAATACGACCAATATTTACTTAAAAGGAGAAAATTCCGATTTAATCTAAAGCACAAAATTAGAGTAGTTTTAAGTTAACAAATTAGAAATAATGATAAAAAGAATAAACAATTTTGTGTTATTTTAATTGCCACCACTCACATAAGGTTTATTACCATTACATCTATTTTTTTTCCAAGTTACAAAGATCGAGAAAACCCCTGAGTACTTCCCCTCATTTCGAGGATGGTAGCTAGAGTAAAACCTAGAATCTTCAGGACACAAGGTTGGTCAACAACATGGCTTGAAGCCATTATAATAATATACTCATTAAGAGCTCAACATGTTTCTTGTGGGAATTGAACCTGGGTGGGGAGCATAAATCATTCCTCCCAACCACCCGAGCTAAACCCAATTGACAAATTTCATTACATCTATATCTTTAGATTACTCTACATATGGGAGTTGAAGATCCATCCAAAAATGCATCACACCATAAAGCTTATACAAAAAGCTATCTTGATCATTGTAAAAGTCATTTCCAGTATCATTTTCATGAGTGCACATTCATTGCAGAAACTAAACTTAAACAAAGTTATAACCTCAAAGGGAGCTATGAGTTGGTTTTGTGAATCCTCCCCAACTCATAGATCTATGTTATGTATATATTTAGAATTTTAAACATAAGTATAATCATAGAAAAATGGCTCTACAAGCCAAAATATATCAAACAATCCATTTTGAAAATAATTCCCACTATGAATAAAAATAAAGAAGTGTTTTTTTGCCTCTCTTTATAATAATAATATTAATAATATCTTGACAATATGGGAGTTGGCAATATCTATATTTTGTTTCAAGGGAAACCTTGCCGGAAAACCCATGGGATGCTTCCCCATATTCATGGATGACATTCATAATATACTCCTTGGCATAGTCTAGTGCACATCACCCAAATGGATTTGAATTGGGAACCTGCCAACACAAAACTAGCCAAATTCCTAGTAACATCAGTGACAACTAGTTGAATTAGTCCCTTGGGCTTGAGTTGACAAAACACACACACATACACACACACACAACTAAAAAAAACTATTTTAAAAATTAGTAACACATAGATATCATTTGTAGAGGTACCCCACAGGGTCTTCACTTAGTGAACCTTTCACATAGCGCATGCGTTTGTGGGATATTAAATAATACCCCTAATTTCACTAGATATTGATAAATACCTCCCAAAATCCTTTTGTTGAACCCCCCTCCCAATACATATTTCCAATAAAAGAAACCCCTAATTTAACTAGATACTCCTTTTTATATCCCCCAATACCTATAAACTCCTTGAGACCCCACATCACCCCCTTAATACCTACAATATATTGACCTTATTTTTCACAATTAAAAAAACCCCTTTATGAATGAATGTGATAAGATATTGGTCAACAGGGTGAAGCCCCCATGAGGTACCCAATCCATATCTCATGTATATCTATATGCACTAATTCCCTATATGTCGTCACTACATACTTATGATTATTATGCATTGGAACCCCAAGATAACAACCACACATTTTCATTCAAATGTGCTATAAATCCTAAAAAAAACTACCTTAGATACACAACTAAAAACCTTTAAAATGATAAATCCCCATGTAATATCCCATTAGGGTGTTACCTTAATCCTTTTTTTTTCTTTAAGACCACATATAGTAATGCAATCCAAAACTAAAACCATATGTAAAATCCAACAAGTACACAAGATGAAGGGGCATGCCATGGACCTATAACGAATAGAAAAACATACTATCAATCTAGATAATCAATAATGCACAAATTGAATACTTAAATGCAAAGTACCTATAACCTTTAGCTCACATAAATCTAAGTGTTAAGCTAGTACTACTCTAGATCCCAAAAACCATTCTTCAATGAGATTGCATGAACCAATATTCAATCAACAAGGGGGAAAATCACATAAGGGTGGATTTTCCTCCCAACCAATGCAACCACCTTCACAAGTGTTTCCTCTTGAGTATAGCTCAAGCTCATTGAGGTGAGGAATTTTAGGGCACTCAAAAATTTTCTCTATGGATAACTCATTCCCATACTCACAGACCATGCGGTGCAGGGATATTACTAGAAATCTCACCTCTAGTGATCACAACCAAACTTGATAGTGGTGTCCTTAGCATTTAACTCACATAGATCCCAAAGGATTGTCACAAATGAGATTCTCAACTGGTTAACTTCAGTGTATTGAGGAGGCTCTTGAACTTGCAACACTACCAAACCCCATGGGAACTGACATGCATGTGATTTGGATTTATGAGTGGAATGAAATGAATAACATATTGAATACAATGACACAAATATACATAGTACAATAAAAAATATCTAGTGAACAATAACTTCTATTGAATAAAGAAAGTATGATGAAATTGTAAAACTGTAGAACTGAAAACAACTTGCTTGAATGGTGGTAGCAATCTCTGAGAAGAGATGTGGCTACTACGTGCATTTGTCTGAGCATAATGATTACAACAAGGCTCCAAAGGCCTTTTTAACATTACTCATGAATTCCAAAACCATAGACATCCAAAAACCTAATCTGAGGAGTTGAAATGCAAAAAGTTATGTGGGCCCCGATGTGTAAGTTGGTACCTCAACTTCTTGGGGTCGTAACTTTTGCATACGACCTTCATTTTGGGTGTGTGATAGCCCATTGGAAAGGTATTTTTGAGAAATAAACATTATGCCATCAAAATAAAACGTAGTTTACAATTTGACTGTGGCAAGCCAAAAAAACACTGTTTAGGGCTCCAAAACAACCCTGGAAGTACATAAAGATGTACTGACATGAAAAATTCCAAAATAAGCTAGTTGGAATAGGTGGGAGGCCACCAATTTATATTTGGATGCCGTGTAGGGATTCAGGACAACTCCGAAAGTGAAAAGCCCACAATTACAAAGAAATGTCACCATTACAGAGAAACGTACTAAAATAAAAACTGTCAAGATGAGCCAGTTGGAATAGGTGGGTGGCCACGAATATCCACCTGGATCAATCCTCCCCCCTTAGGAAGAAATGGTCTCCATTGCATTGAGTGTCCCCATCAGGTGAGGAAATTTCTACTAAATTTGGCCCCAGGTGATCCACTTGCCTTGGTGTAGGAGCTACCATATTTTGACAACTTGAAAAAGCTGGATCCTCTGTTGGCGAGTTCCCTTGATCTGTGTGTCCACTATATGATCAATGGATGCTTGTTCCATGAAATTAGGGTTGATATCTATTTGTGTCAAATGTTCTGCGATCTCTGAGGTGTCCAATAATGGTGAAAAATATGGTTGAAGGAGATCCACATTGAACACTGGGTGCAAGACAAGGAAGGGGGGAGTGTTGAGATCAAAAGCATTGTCACCCACAACCTTGGTGACAGTGTAAGGCCCATAGAAAAGTGAACAAAGCTTCCTATGGGGCCTTGTATGGGGATCTTTTTGCAAATGTAACAAGACCTTGTCTCCCCCCATAAAGTTGTGCAATACCCAGTGTTGATCATGGTGATGCTTGTACTTAGCATTGAATTTTTGTAAAATCTCATGGACCCGTTGGCAGATGTGCTGAATCCGCTCAATGAGTATGGTGGCTTTGTTGGCCTCAAACTGAACATGGGAAGATTATGCATGTGTGATTGCAAGAGGTAGTGCAACATCAATGTGACCCAAGGGTTGGAATCCCAACCCCACATAAAATGGGCTAGGGCCAGTGGAGCTATGGAGAGACCTATTATAGTTGTGCTAAACATAGGGAAGACTCTCATCCCATGCACGTGGATGCTTAGAGTTATCCATGCACAGGATGTGCATAATCATCCAATTGACGACCTCTGTTTCGCCATCTGTTTGGGGGTGGAAGGCACTGGATTTAGTTGGCTTGGTTTCCAACAATGAATAGAGACTCAACCAAAATGTGCCAAGGAACATGTCTCGATCTGAGATGATGGTCTTTGGTATCCCAAAATGGACCCACACCCATTTGAGGAAGAGCTTGGTAGTATTTTCCGCTGTGATTCTCTTCTTGCAGGCTTTGAGAATGGCCATCTTCAAAAAACGATCAACCACCACAAATACACAATCATTTCCTTGCTTGGTGGAAATAAGACCAGACATGTAATCCATCAATATGGATTCCCAAGGCCTCTCGGGATTAGGAAGAGGATTGTATAACCCTTTCTTCTGCACCAATACAATCGAGCTTCCGCAAGGGGAGGCACTGGGTCAGATGCGCCCCTTTTGAAGAAAATCTTGGATATGGAACTTGATTTTGTCATTTTCCATCACTGAGTGACGATAGACTGGTCCATTAGTCAGACGTGCACCGAGGGTTAGATCAATTGGATGCTTGACTTGGCAGTGCATTGGTACCTTGGTGGGTGAGGAGACTATGTCTCTGTACTCTTCCACGATCCCATACACTTTCTTCTTCTGCAAAGAGAGTCTCTATGTAGAGGTCACATATGTGGTGGTGAACTTCTGCTCACTATGAGAACAAATCACAAATAAGATGAACTTCCTGGTCTATGAAATGACCTTACTGCATTGCTGAGTAGAAATTAAAGAAATAATGGTAGGCGATGCTACCTCTGGTATCCTGTACAACTGTCTACCCAAAGTAACAATAACATTGTGGGGTCTAGACTCATACACAACATGTTGCTGCCAAAAATATAGATGGCCTAAAAGAAGATCACAAACTTCAAGGGAAGCAATATCACACAATACCTCATCTTTAAAGGGCTTGATGCCGCAGGGAAGATGACATTGTTGGCTGATGCAAAGATATCTTCCTTGGCGAAGCCAACCGATGGTGTAGATATGCATGTGTGGTGTCATCGGAAGGTCCAACCCATTGATGACCTCTATTGAGATCAAGTCTTCTGACTGCCACTATCGACAATGAAATGAAGCAGAGCCCCCTTTACCCACATATGTGAGTTAAAGAGGCGTTCCCCTTCCTCTGGTTCTTCTGGTTTGCTTGGCTTGACTTTGGTGGTAGTGACAGTGGAACTCGGTTTGACATCGATAATCCGCTTCCCTCTTTCTAGATTTGATTCAGAGTCATAATCTACCTCTAACTCAGAATATTTCAGCTCGACCACCAATGACTGCTTGGAGCAACCTTCTTCAATGTTGTGCCAAGGGATTTTATGGTATTCACACCACTTTCCCATGTCCTTCTTAGACTTCTCATTACCCTTCTTGGGTTGCGACTTGGACTGGTTGTCCTAAGTGTGGCCATATTTTCTCTATCCTTTGTTTTGTGGGTTGGGGCTACCTTTTCCCTGCTTCGGCTATAAGGAGTTTGCAGATCCAAACTCTCACCTATTCTGCTTAAATTCTACTCGATCTTGAAAACATATCTATAAGCCACACCTAATGATGCGATGTCCAAAAAATCCATTTATGTTTGAATGTATCTATGCAGACAACCATGATATTTGAGCAACATATGTCATTCAAAGTCTTTGATACCCAATTTGGTGCACAGGGTATGGAAAATATTGGTGAAATATGGTACTATCTGGTCCCTTTCCTAATGCAACATGGTCCATCTTGTGCACTGGGTCTTGTAGCATTCAACATGGTAGTAATGTTCTTTAATGACATCCCTGAAGGAATCCCATGTGGGGGAGACCACAAATGTTGCAGATTCCTCTATGTCTCTTTGCTCAGAGTAAGTATCCCACCAGTCCTTAACATGGGGGGCGACCTTAAGAAGTGAAAAAGTAATCTTTTCCCTATGGAAAAAAATTTGGACTGAAAAATACCCTTCGAGCAGATTCAACCATTTATCTACAACATCCGCATCTATTAGTCCTTCAAATAATGGAATATCAAAATTTACTTGTACCTTGAAAGGGGTTGCGTGGCCGCTTGATGAAGATGCGTTTCCTATGGGAAGCTACCGAAGGATCTTTGCAAAGTTGTCCATCATTTCGTTCCTTTGTTGTGCAATGGATTCCTAGAGAAATAGTTTAAAAGGATCTCCTTCTCCATCATATTTCTTCTCGTCCCCCATGAGTTGTTGTCAGTCTCGACATGACCAATATTGCAAAGGCTCGACTGGTTCGAGTCCAAAATTCTTGTACCTAGATCTTGTCGGGGACACACACAAAGAAAAAAAAAGGAAGAACATACCTCTCTAATACCACTGATCCAGATTTGTGAGAGAATTAAAATGAATAACAAATTGAATACAATGACATAGATATACAAAGAACAACAACATATATCCAATGAACAATAACTTCTATTGAATAAAGAAAATAGACTGAAACTGTAAAACTATAGAATTGAAAACAACTTGCTTGAATGGTGGTATCTATCTTTGATAAGAGATGTGGATGCTACATGCATTCGTCTGAGAAGAATGATTACAATGAGGCTCCAGAGGACTTTTTAACATTACTCATGAATGCCAAAACCCTAGACATCCAATAACGTAACCCTAGGAGATGAAACGCCAAAATTTATGTGGGCCTTGATAGGTAAGTTGGTATCTCAACTTCTTGGGGTCGTAAATTTTGCATACGACATCCATTTTAGGTGTGTGATAGCCTATTGGAAAGGTATTTTTGAGAACTACACATTATGCCATAAAAATTTGACTATGGAAAGCTAAACAAACACTGTTTAGGGCCCCAAAATGACCCTGAAAGTACATAAAGATGTATTGACATGAAAGATTCCAAAATAATCCATTTAGAATAGGTGGGCGACCACCAATATCCACCTGGATGATGTGTAGGGATTCAGGACAACCCCGGAAGTGAAGAACCCACAATTACAAAGAAATGACATCATTACAGAGAAACATGTTGAACTAAAAATTATCAAGATGAGCCAGTTGGAATAGGTGGGTGGCCACCAATATCCACTTGGATCAGTCCCCCCCCCCCTTAGGAAGCAATGGTCTCCATTGCGTTGAGTGCCCCCACCAGGTGAGGAAATTTCTGTTGAATTTGGCCTCGGGTGAGCCACTTGCCTTAGTGTAGGAGTTGCTCTACCTTGACAACCCGATAAAGATGGATCCTCTGTTGGCGAGTGCCCATGACCTGTGTGTCCACTATTTGATCAGTGGATTCCTGTTTCATGTAGTCAGGGTTGAGCTCTATTGGTGTCAACTGTTTTGCGATCTTCGAGGATTCCAATAATGGTTGAAAATATGACCGAAATAGGTCCACATTGAACACAAGGTGCAAGCCAAGGAAGGGGGGAGTGTAGAGCTCAAGAGAATTGTCACCCACAACCTTGGTGATAGTGTAAGGCTCATAGATAAGTGGACGAAGCATTCGATGGGCCCCTATAAGGCACTCTTTCTGCAAATGTAACCAAACCTTGTCTCCCACCTGAAACTTGTGCGGTACCCGATGTTGATCATGGAGTTTATTGTACTTATCATTGGCTTTCTGCAAAATATCATGGACATGTTGGCGGATGTGTTGAATCACTCAATGAATCTAGTGGCTTTGTCGGCCTCAGACTGAACATGGGAAGATTCTGCTTGTGTGGTTGCAAGAGGTAGTGCAACATCAATGGGACCCAAGGGTTGGAATCCCAGCCCGACCTGAAATGGGCTATGGTGATGGAGTTATGGAGAGCCCTAATGTAGTTGTGATAAACATAGGTAAGAATATCATCCCATATACGTAGATTCTTAGAGTTATACATGCGCAGGATGTGCACAATCATCTGATTGACGACCTCTATTTGGCCATCGCTTTGGGGGTGGAAGCCAGTGGATTTAGTGAGCTTGGTGTCCAACAATGACGAGAGACTGGACCAAAATGTGATGAGAACCTTGTTGTCCCAATCTGAGATGATGGTATGTGGTATCCCAAAATGCACCCACATCCATTCGAAGAAGAGCTTGGCAGTATCTTCCGCATTGATGCTCTTCTTGTAGGTTGTCAGAATGGCCATCTTCAAAAACTGATAAAGTTAGATCCTTTGCTAGTGAGTTCCCTTGACATGTGTGTCCACTATCTGATCAATGGATGCCTGTTCCATGTAGTCAGGTTTGAGATATGTTGGTTTCAATGATTTTGTGATCTCTGAGGTGTCCAATAATGGTGGAAAATATGGCTGAAGGTGGTCCACATTGAACACTGGGTGCAATCTGAGGAAGGGGGGAGTGTTGATCTCAAAAGCAATGTCACCCACAACCTTGGTGATAGTGTAAGGCCCATAACGAAGTGAATAGAGCTTTCGATGGGGATCTATAAGGTGCTCTTTCTGCAAATGTAACCAGACCTTGTCCCCCACCTAAAACTTGTGTGGTACCCATTGTTGATCATGGTGCTGCTTGTACTTAGCATTGGATTTCTAAAAAATCTCATGAACACCTGTTGGTGGATGTGATGAATCTTCTCAATGAATTTGGTGGCTTTGTCGGCCTCATAATGAACATGGGAAGATTCTTCTTGTGTGGTTGCAAGAGGTAGTGAAACATTAATGGGACCCAAGGGTTGTAATCCCAACCCCACCTGAAATGGGCTATGGCTGGTGGAGCTATGGAGATCCCTATTGTAGCTATGATGAACATAGGGAAGAATCTCATCCCATGTACGTGGATTCTTATAGTTATACATGAAAAGGATGTGCACAATCATCCGATTGACGAACTCTGTTTGGACATCAGTTTGGGGGTGGAAGGAAGTGGATTTAGTGAGCTTGGTGTCCAACAGTGACCAGAGACTCAACCAAAATGTGTTGAGGAATATACTATCCCGATATGAGATGATGGTTTGTGGTATCCAAAAATGTACCCACATCCGTTCGAAGAAGAGCTTGGAAGTATTTATCACTGTGATGATTTTCTTGCAGGTTGTGAGAATGGCCATCTTTGAAAACCAATCAACCACCACAAATACACAATCATTTCTTTGCTTGGTGTATGGAAGGATAGACATGTAATCCATTGAGATGGATTCCCAAGGCCTCTCATAAGTAGGAAGAGGGGTGTATAAGCCTTTCTTTTGCACCAGTACAATCAAGATTCCACAAGTGGTAAATTTGGGTCATATGTGCCCCTTTTGAAGTAGCTCTTCGATTTGGCACTCGATTTCATAATTTTCCATCAACGAGCGACGATAGACTAGTCCATTTGACAAAGGTGCACCAGGGGTTAGATCAATTGGATGCTTGTCTTGGTAGTGTGTCGGTACCCCAATGGGCGAGGAGAATATGTCTCTGTACTCTTCCCTGATCCCTTCCACTTGATTCTACTTCAAAGAGAGGATCTGTGTAGAGGTCATGGATGTGGCCGTAACCTTCTGATCACTGCGAGCATGGATCACAAAGAAGAATAATTTCCTTGTCTATGAAATGACCTTACTGCATTTCTTAGGAGAGATTAAAGAAATAGAGATAGGCTGTGCTACCTCTAGCATCATATATAATTGTCTACCCAAATTAATAATAAGACTATGGGGTCTAGACTCATAAACAACATGTCACTTCCACAAATATGGATAGCCTAAAATAACATCACAAACTTCAAGGGGTGTAATATCACACAATACCTCGTCTTTGAAGGGCTTGTTGCCGTAGGGTAGGCGAAATTGTTGGATGACGTAGAGATCTCTTCCTTGGTGAAGCCAAATGATTGTGTAAGGATGTGGGTGTAGTGTCATCAAAAGGTCCAACCGCTTGATGACCTCTGCTGAGATCGGGTTCTTTTGACTGCTATCAAAAATGAAATGAAGCAGAGCCCCCTTTACCCACATCTGTGAGTGAAAGAGGTGTTCCCCTTCCTCTGGTTCTTCTGGTTCGCTTGGCTAGACTTTGGGGTAGTGACAGTGGCATTGGGTTCAATATCTTTAATCTGCATCCCTCTTTCTGGATTTTATTTGGAGTCAGAATCTTCCTCTGATTCAAAACCTTTCATCTCGACCATCAATGACTACTTGGAGCATCATTCTTCGTTGTTGTGCCAAGGGATTTTACGGTATTCACACCACTTTCCCATGTCCTTCTTCGACTTCTCATTACCCTTATTGGGTTGTGTCTTGGATTGGTTTCCCCGAGAGTGGCCATATTTTCTCTGTCCCTTTTTTTGTGGGTTGGGGCTACCTTTTCCCTACTTCTGCTGTAAGGAGTTTGCGGATCCAAACTCTCACTTCTTTTGCTTAAATTTCTTCTCGATCTTGACAACATATCTATAAGCTGCACCTAATGATGTGATGTCTAGAAACTCCATTTTTGTTTGAATGTATCTATGTAAACAACTGTGGTATTTGAGAACCATATATCATTCAGAGTCTTTGATACCCAATTTGGTGTGCAGGGTATGGAAAATATTGGTGAAATCTGGTACTGTCTGGTCCCTTTCCTATTGCAGCGTGGTCCATCTTGTGTATTGGTCCTCGTAGCTTCCAACAGGGTAGTATTGCTCTTTAATGGAATCCTTAAAGAAATCGCATGTGGGGGCAACCACAAATATTGCAGATTCCTCTGTGGCCCTTTTCTTAGAGTAAGTATCCCACCAGTCCTTAACATGGGGGATGACCCCGAGGAGTGCAAAAGTAATATTTTCCCTATCGAAAAAATTGTGGATAAAAAAATACCCTTCAAGTAGATTCAACCATTTATCTACAACATTTGCATCTATCAGTACATCAAATAATGGAATATAAAAATTTACTTGTACCTTGAAGGGTGTTGTGTGGCCACTTGATGAAGATGCATCTCCTGTGGGCAGCCGCTGAAGGATCTGTGCAAAGTTTTCCATCATTTCGTTCCTTTATCACGCAAGGGATTCCTAGAGAAACAATTTAAAAGGATCTCTTGATCCATCAAATTTATTCTTGTCCCCCATGAGTTGTTGTCAGGCTTAGCACGACCGATCTTGCAAAGGATCATCCAGTTCGAGTCCCAACTTCTTGTACCCAGATCTTGTCGGGGACATGCACAAAGAAACAAATGAAGAGAAAACCGCTATGATACCATTGATCTAGATTTATGAGTGGAATGAAATCAATAACATATTGAATACAATGACACAAAGATACAGATAACAACAATAGATATCCAGTGAACAATAACTTCTATTGAATAAAGAAAATAGGTTGAAACTGTAAAACTGCAGAACTGAAAACAACTTTCTTGAATGGCGATAACTATCTTTGAGAAGAGATTTGGATGCTACATACATTCATCGGAGCAGAATGATTACAATGAGGCTCCAAAGGCCTTTTTAACATTACTCATGAATGCCAAAACCCTAGACATAAAAAACCTAACCCTAGGAGTTGAAACGCCAAAAATTATGTGGGCCCCGATGGGTAAGTTGGTACTTCAACTTCCAGTTGTCATAAATTTTCCATACGACCTCTGTTTTAGGCTTGTGATAGCTCGTTCGAAAGGAATTTTTGAGTACTACACATTAGGCTATCAAACTTTGAATTTTTCTATAGTTTGATTATGGCAAGCCAAAAAAACCCTGTTTAGGGCCCCAAAATGACCATGGAAGTACAAAAAGATGTACTGACATGAAAAATTCCAAAATAAGCTAGTTGGAATAGGTGGACAACCACCAATATCCACCTGGATGCTGTGTAGGGTTTTAGGATAGCTCTGTAAGTGCAACACACACAATTACAAATAAATATCATCATTATAGAGAAACATGTTGAACTAAAATCTATCAAGATGAGCCATTTGGAATAGGTGGGTGGCCACAAATATCCACTTGGATCAATCCTCCCCCATTAGAAAGCAATGGTATCCATTGCGTTGATTCCCCCAATCAGGTGAGGAAATTTCTACTGAATTTGGCCCCGAGTGAGCCACTTGCCTTGGTGCAGATGCTGCCCTGCCTTGAAAACCTGATAAAGTTGGATCCTTTGCTGGCGAGTTCCCTTGACCTATGTGTCCACTATCTGATCAGTGGATGCATGTTCCATGTCGTCAGGGTTGAGCTATGTTGGTGTCAACTATTCTGCTGATCCAAAATCGGATCCAGAAGCCTGACAGGGCTTAAAAATGCTCAAAAATAAAAGTGCTCGGAATGCAACAAAACTAGCGCCATTGCGTCCGTCTCGTCTTCTTGATTCTGACGGTATATTTACTTTATCAAATGGGCTCCGTATGCAGAAGATATCACGTTCTGTCTAAAAAAGGCAAAGATGCAAAAAAAGGGGATGACTATACAGTCCGTACAGTGTCACGTGGCATGCTGACTGTAAAGGCCGTACGACCGTACAACTGATGTGGCAACCCCAGGAGGTGACACATGGCAAATCCAGGAGGCAACATGTGGCAGGCTGATTTGGTGTACGGGAAGACAGCTGGACCAATCCAGGGGTGACACGTGTCACCACTGTAAGGGTGACACGTGGCACGGGATGACGTCAGCAGTTGACAAGGCAGTGACTGGGCAGGTGATGTGGCATATGAAATTTGACACATGGCAGACACGTGGGGAATCCAAAAATTGACACTTGGCATATTTTGGTTGGTTGTTGGTGTGCCACGTGGCCCAGTCATGGGCTGTCATGTGGCACCCTGTGGTTGGTTTATGGCGTTGTGTAAAATTATATGGTGGGCACGGGAGTCGAACCCCTGACCTATTCCTCCGAGCATATGGACTGGTAGGGCCAGGCTAGCCAACCCGCCCTCACTTGGGTCTTAATGGTTATATATCAAACATTTTATTTATGTTTGGTTAATGTAATATTCGGACGGGGGGTAGGGCCGGGGCTTAGCCCCAACCCACGGTTCACAAATGTTAACACATACGACCATAAGAGTGGACAGAGGGGGCTTACTGGCGTGGGTGTATGGATAGGTCTCAGCCCTTGGGTTTCAGCGCCAGCCCGTAACCACTGCCACAGGACCAGGGTCTATCCCTACACAAAGGGTGCAAGGGTTACAACTGTTGGCCCGTGGGCTTATGCCAACACGCCACGACCAAAAGATAGCACCAGAGAGGGGGCCAGTGCATGGGCGCGTGGCCACATGGAGGCACGATATGACTAGGAGCGCGGGCCTAGTGGGGGTTGCGCCCAATTTCATACAAAAATGGTTTTTTTTTTTATAGTTTTGATTTTACAAAGATTATATGTCTGTTATTATTGGATTTTCTCCATTTTTGGGAGATATTGGGCATTTTTGGAGCTCAAATTTTGGGAGGAAGTTGGATATGAACAACCAACTTCATATCTATATAAACCAGGCCTGTTTGAGGCCATTGGGAGTCAGTTAGAGCAAATTTATGCTGAAGAGAAGCCAAGCCAAAGCCATTTTTATGCAGGGAAGATATTGAGGAGCAAATGCTGTCAGGCCATTTCTGGGAGCTCCGGATGTCTCTTTTGCGTGTCATTTTCTTTGCAGGGTTCTTGAGATCTGGAAGAACATGACCAGATTAGTATTGTAGCCAATTGACACTACAACGATGTATTTTTGAGATTTTGAACAGAAATAAAGAAGCCTCCCCCACAGAGACAAAGGCCCGAAGACGTAGGAAAAGTTGTGCCGAACTCCGTTATCAATCTGCGTGTTATGGTTTTCTGTCTATTATTTCATTTCAGATCTGCATATGTGTATATGGCTGTCATAATTCCTCTTCTTTCCTCATTCTTTTACTAATTTTCTCAAATGGTTAATTAATGCATGCAAAATTAAAACTCAACCATAGTCATTAAAAGATCTGACGGATCAAGTGGTATCAGAGCTAGTTGACGTTTGGATTTGAGTTTTGCATGTTAACCAGGGAAAAGCTACAGCCTGGTGAAGGCGAGCTTGTTGCAGAGAATCCATTAATTGGATTGAGAAAGAGAGCTTCTCACAATGAGAAGATGGCATCGAAAGAAGGAATTTCTCAATATGAGAAAGAATTCTAGAAAACATTCCATGCTATGTCGGAGATGGTGAAAGTTTTGTACGAAGATTACTTGGAACGAAAGTGACCAGTTTTGGGTGGATCTTAAAAAGGAAAAAGTGAAGAGGAAGAGGACCATCCTTAGATTCCTCCTTCACCTCCATCAACACCTCCTTCTTCTCCTTCTTCTTCAAGTTCAAGTTCTAAATCTAATGGAAAGAAAAATGTTCCTAAGAATAAACATGAAATGCCATTGTTAAAACTTGATGTTAAATTTGAGTTGCCCATATATGATGGTGAAGTAAATGCAGAAAAACTTGACAATTGGATCAGGTAGATGGAGGTATACTGTAGTGTGCAAAAGATCAAGGATGAGGCCACACAAATTAAGTTGGCATCTTTGAGACTTGCAGGTACAACTCTCATCTGGTGGCAAAGCAAGCTGCAAAAAGGAACACAACATGTGGGTAATGTATTTCCATCATGGAAGATTTTCATTTCTGCACCTAGGAAACAATTCTATCCTTTGGGTTATAAAGAAAAAGCAATAATTGAATGGCAATCTTTAAAACTAAGAAAAGGACAAACAGTGCAAGAATACACCGATGGATTTCGAAAAATGGCATTAATGTTAGACATCCCTTTGCAAACATAGGAAACCCTTATGAAGTATATAGGAGGTTTATCTGTGCATATTAGAAACACTGTTTTCATGTTTGGACCCGCTAACCTTGATGAGGTTTCTGTTCAAGCTACGTATATTGAAGCAGGGAAAGAAGGTGTGTCAGGGGAATCATCGTCTTCAAGGAAAGAGGACAAGAGGAAAAGGCATGGAAAGAATGCAAATGCAGTGACAAGGAAGGAAGGAAAACCCTCTTGCAAGCATTGCAAGAAAGAGGGACATGATGAGGACAAATGTTGGCAGTTGCATCCCGAGAAGAGGCCAAAGTGGTTCAAAGAAAAGAAGGGAACGCAAACAGTGGCAACAACATCAAAACCCACAGACTTGGGATCAGATTCAGGTGATGAATCAAAGATCTCATTGGTTGGTATGACAGGTAAATTTGGTGAAGAGATTGATTGTAGAAGCAATTTGTTTCATATAAGGGTAATCATGCGACACACTAAGATAGACACATTAATCGATAGTGGATCTCAATCTAATCTAATCTCAGAAGAATTGGTTAAGCAATTGGGATTAAAAATACAACTACATCATAAGCCTTACACACTTAAATGGATAAGCAATCATCATCAGATGCACATAACAAAGCAGTGCACAATCAAATTTGCAATTTCATCTAAGTATGTGGATGAAGTAACATGTGATGTTGTGTCGTTAAGAGAATGTGGAATGGTCTTAGGTAGCCCATATTTATATGATCGTAAGGCAATCTTCTACAGGACAAAGAATCAATATCAATTCACTAAAGCAGGTCAAGATTATGTGGTTCATGCTCATCATGTTAAAGCAAATAAAACACTTCAAACAATGGAACAATTAACGAAGGAAATGCAAGCAAACAACAAACCAATAATTGTTTCAAATGAAGTAATTGATCTTAAGCAAGAACAAAACATGATTGTTGAATGGAAAATCAATCATAAGTTGCTTCAAGATAAGCTCATGTTGTGCAGATATCTCAAGTATATCAACTCATTTGCAGTTATCTTCTTAATACTGTCATTAGTAATGTTTTCTACATGGATGATAGTGGCTTCAGTAAGATGTAACAGGGTTCAAATGGCTAACAATATACTGTCAGTTGTCATGATTGTGTTACAGTTGATCTTGATGAGGCAGGTGCACATGACAGAGTTCAGAGATAGAGAACAAGCTGGGTGGCCTATCCCGAGCTTGTTGACTGGTCAGTAAACTTTTGGGGACCAAAAGGTCTTTTTGTGGGGAGGTGTGATCTAGAATCGGATCCAAAACCCTGACAAGGCTTAAAAATGCTCAAAAAATGAAAGTGCTAAGAATGCGACGAAACTAGCACCATTGTGTCCGTATCATCTTCCTGATTCCAACGGTATATTTACTTCGTCAAACGGGCTTCGTATGCGGAAGATATCGCGTTCTGTCCGAAAAGGCAAACAGACAAAAAAAGGGGATGACTGTACAGTCCGTACAGTGCCACATGGCATGCTGACTGTACAGGCCGTATGACCATATAGCTGACATGGCAACCCCAGGAGACAACATGTGGAAGCTCCAGGAGGCGACACGTGGTAGGCTGATTTGGCGTACGGGCAGATAGCTGGACCAATCCAAGGGTGACACGTGTCACCACTGTAAGGGTGACACGTGGCACGGGATGACGTCAACAGCTGACAGGGCAGTGACTGGGTAGGTGATGTGGCGTATGGAATTTGAAGTGTGGTAGACACGTGGGGCATCCAACGATTGAAACTTGGCCTATTTTGGTTGGTTGTTGGTGTGCCACGTGGCCCAGTCGTGGGCTGCCACAGGGCACCCTGTGGTTGGTTTATGGCATTGTGTAAAATTATATGGCAGGCACGAGAGTCGAACCTCCGACCTATTCCTCCGAGCATATGGACTGGAAGGGCCGGGCTAGCCAGCTCGCCCTCGCTTGGGTCTTAACAGTTATATATCAAACATTTTATTTATGTTTGGTTAATGTAATATTCAGATGGGGGGTAGGGCCGGGGCTTAGCCCCAGCCCACAGTTCACAAATGTTAACACATACGACCATAAGAGTGGACGAAGGGGGCTTACCAGCATGGTATTACTAGCGCGGGTGTATGGATAGGGCTCAGCCCTCGGGTTTCGGCGCCAACCCGTAACCACTGCCACAGGACCAGGGTCTATCCCTACACAAAGGGCGCGAGGGTTACAACTGTTGGCCCGTGGGCCTATGCCAACACGCCACGACCAGGAGCTAGTGTCGGAGAGGGGGCCAGCACATGGGTGCATGGCCACATGGAGGCACGATATGACCAAGAGAGCGCGCCTAGTGGGGGCTACGCCCAATTTCATACAAAAATGGGTTTTTTTTGTATAGTTTTGATTTTACAAAGATTATATGCCTGTTATTATTAGATTTTCTCCATTTTTGGGAGATATTGGGCATTTTTGGAGCTCAAATTTTGGGAGGAAGTTGGAGATCAACCAACTTCAGATCTATATAAACCAAGCCTATTTGAGGCCATTGGGAGTCAGTCAGAGTAGAGTTATGCTGAAGAGAAGCCAAGCCAAAGCCATTTTTATGCAGGGAAGATATTGAGGAGAAGACGATGTTGGGCCATTTCTGGGAGCTCTGGACGTCCGTTTTGCGTGCCATTTTCTTTGCAGGGTTATTGAGATCTGGAAGAACATGAACAGATCAATATTGTAGCTAATTGGCACTACAGTGATGTATTTTTGAGCTTTTGAACAGAAATAAAGAAGCCTCCCCCACAGAGACAAAGGCCCGGAGACGTAGGCAAAGTTGTGCCGAACTCCGTTATCAATTTGCGTGTTATGGTTTGCTGTCTATTATTTCATTTCAGATCTGCATATGTGTATATGGCTGTCATAATTCCTCTTCTTTCCTCATTCTTTCACTAAGTTTCTCAAATGGTTAATTAACGCATGCAAAATTAAAACTCAACCATAGTCATTAAAAGATCCGACGGATCATCTGCGATCTTCGAGGTGTCCAATAATGGTGGAAAATATGGCTGAATGAGGTCCACATTGAACACATAGTGCAAGCCAAGGAAGGGGTGTGTGTTGAGATCAAAAAAATTGTCACCCACAAGCTTGGTGATAGTTTAAGGGCCATAATGAAGTGGATGGAACTTCCGATGTGGCCCTGCAAGGTACTCTTTCTACAATTGTAACACTACCTTGTCTCCCACCTGAAACTTGTGTGGTACCCGGTGTTGATCATGGCACTGCTTGTACTTAGAATTGGCTTTCTACAAAATCTCATGGACCTATTGGCGTATGTGTTGAATTCGCTTAATGAATCTGGTGGCTTTTTCAGCCTCAAACTGAACATGGGAAGATTCTTCCTGTGTGGTTGCTAGAGGTAGTGCAACATCAATGGTACCTAAGGGTTGGAATCCCTACCCCACCTGACATGGTCTATGGCCCGTGGAGCTATGGAGAGCTCTATTGTAGCTGTGATAAACATAGTGAACACTCTCATACCATGTACGCATATGCTTAGAGTTATACATGCACATGATGTGCACAATCATCTGTTTGACGACCTCTGTTTGGCCATCAGTTTGGGGGTGGAAGGCAGTGGATTTAGCAAGCTTGGTTTCCAACAGTGACCAGAGACTCAACCAAAATGTGCTGAGGAACCTACTGTTCCAATATGAGTTGATGGTCTGTGGTATCCCAAAATGGACCCACACCCATTCGAAGAAAATCTTGGCAGTATTTGCTGCTATGATGCTCTTCTTGTAGGTTGTGAGAATGACCATCTTCAAAAACCGATCTACCACCACAACTACACAATCATTTCCTTTCTTAGTGGATAGAAGGCCAGAGATGTAATCCATCGAGATGGAATCCCAAGGTCTCTCAGAAGTAGGAATATGGGTGTATAAGCCTTGCTTCTGCACCAGTACAATCAAGCTTCCGCAAGGGGAGGAGTTGGGTCGGATGTGCCCCTTTTGAAGAAACTCTTGGATCTGGCGCTTGATTTCATCATTTTCCATCAACGAGCGATGATAGACTGGTCCATTAGGCATAGGTGCACCAGGGGTTAGATCAATTGCATGCTTGAATTGGTAGTGCGTCCCCGGTGTGTGAGGAGAAGATGTCTCTATACTCTTCCACGATCCCATCCACTTTCTTTTGCTGCAAACAGAGGCTTTGTGTAGAGGTCACAGATGTGGTGACGACCTTCTACTCATTGCAAGGATGGATCACAAAGAAGATGAACTTCTTGGTCTATGAAATGACCTTACTGCATTGCTTAGCAGATATTAAAGAAATAGCGGTAGGCGACACTACCTCTAGTATCCTGTACAATTGTCTATCCAAAGTAATAATAAAAATGCAGGGTCTAGAATCATACACAACATGTCACTTCCACAAATATGGATGGCCTAAAAGAACATCAAAAACTTGAAGGGGAGCAATATCACACAATACCTCGTCTTTGAAGGGCTTGATTCTTTAGGGAAGACAACACTGTTGGCTGACTCAAAGAACCCTTCTTTGGCGAAGCCAACCGATGGTGTATGGCTATGGGTGTGGTGTCATCGACAGGTCTAGCCGCTTGACGACCTCTGCTGAGATCAATTTCTTCTGACTACCACTATCAACATTGTAATGAAGAATATCCCCCTTTACCCACATCTGTGAGTGAAAGAGGTGTTCCTCTTCCTTTGGCTCACTTGGTTGGAATTTAGTGGTAGCGATAGTGGCACTAGGTTTGACATCGATACTCTAATTCCCTCTTTTTGGATTTGATTCGAAGTCAAAATTTGTCTCCGAATCAAAATATTTAAGCTCGGCCACCAGTGACTACTTGGAGCAACATTCCTCATTGTTGTGCCAAGGGATTTTATGGTATTCACCCCACTGTCCCGTGTCCTTATTTGACTTCTCATTATCCTTCTTGGGTTGCAAATTGGATTGTTTCTCCTGAGAGTGGACATATTTTATCTGTCCCTTGTTTTGTGGGTGGGGCTGCCTTTGCGCTGCTTCGGTTGTAAGGAGTTTGTAGATCCAAACTCTCACCTCTTCTGCTTAAATTTCTGCTCGATCTTGACAACATATCTAGAAGCCGCACATAATGATGCGATGTCCAGAAACTCCATTTTTGTTTGAATGTATCTATGCAGATAGTCACGGTATTTGAGCACCATATTTCATTCAGAGTCTTTGATACCCTATTTGGTGCACATGGTATGGAAAATATTGGTGAAATTTGGTACTGTCGGGTCCCTTTCTTGTCGCAATGTGGTCCATGTTGTGTACCGGTCCTCGTAGCTTCCAACATGGTATTACTATTCTTTAATGGCGTCCCTAAAGGAATCCCATGTGGGGGTGACCACAAATATTGTAGATTCATTCGTGGCCCTTTTCTCAGAGTAGGTATCCCACCAGTCCTTAACATGGGGTACAAACTTGAGTAGTGCAAAAGTAATCTTTTCCCTATCGGAAAAATTTTGGACCAAAAAATACCCTTTGAGTAGATTCATCCATTTATCTACAACATCCACATATATTATTCCTTCAAATAATGGAATATAAAAAATTACTTGTACCTTGAAGGGGGTTGTGTGTATGCTTGATGAAGATGCGTCTCCTATGGGAATCCCTTGAAGGATATGTGCAAATTTGTCCGTCATTTCGTTCCTTTGTCGCACAAGGAATTCCTTGGGAAACAATTTTAAAGGATCTCCTACTCCATCATATTTCTTCTCATCCCCCATGATTTTTTGTCGGGCTCAATGTGATTGATCTTGCAAAGGCTCGACTGGTTTGAGTCCCAACTTCTTGCAACCAGATCTTGTCGGGGACATGCACAAAAAAAAAAATGAAGAACAGACCGCTCTGATACCATTGATCCGGATTTATGAGAGGAACACAATGAATAACAAATTGAATACAATGACACAAAGATACAGAGAACAACAACATATATCTAGTGAATAACAACTTCTATTGAATAAAGAAAATATGATGAAACTATAAACTGTAGAACTTAAAACAACTTTCTTGAATGGTGGTATCTATGTCTAAGAAGAGATGTGGCTGCTACACACATTCATCTGAACATAATGATTACAATGAGGCTCCAGAGGCCTTTTTAACATTACTCATGAATGCCAAAACCATAGACATCCAAAAACCTAACCCTAGGAGATGAAATGCCAAAAGTTATGTGGGCCCCGATGGGTAAGTTGGTACCTCAACTTCCCAGGGTCGCAACTTTTTCATACAACCTTATTTTAGGCATGTGATAGCCCATTGGAAAGGTATTTTCAAGAACTACACATTATACTGTCAAAATATGACTTCATCTATAGTTTGGCTGTGGCAATAAAAAAAAAAACGTTGTTTAGGTCCCCAAAACGACCTTGGAAGTACATAAATATGTATTTACATGAAAACTTCCAAAATAAGCTAGTTGGAATAGGTGGGATTCCACCAATATGCACCTGGATGCTGTGTAGGGATTCAAGACACCCATGGAAGTTCAAAACCTACAATTACAAAGAAATGCCATCATTACAGAGAAATGTGCCGAACTAAAAACTGCCAAGATGAGCCAGTTGGAATAGGTGGGTGGCCACCAATATCTTCCAGGATCAACATGGTTCTTATTGACACCATCAACCCCATTTCTTGATATCCCTAGGTACGAGGATCAATGATCATCTTCATAGACTCATGAGCCCTTCCCTTGAGTGAATTTCCTTGTATTTTCTATCGACGTCTCAACTTGAAATATATTAGTTCTTTCAAAATACCAATGTACATGTAATATGATCATCACAAATCAATAACATCATAAAAAGAAGTACATCAACAACAAGTGTATATAATATCAACTGTATCATCACAACTACTCATTCTAATCATAATCCAAGAATTGTCAATGTTAAATGCTAATCAAATCCTTAATTAAGGAAACATCAATGCTCATCACAATCTAGACCACCATCTCCCTTTAGTCAAATTAAAACATCATGACATGCATAACACATGTATCATATAAACATCATGCGATATAAATGAGGAACACCATCTTGGCCAATAACACAAGTCTTCTAATAACATTTCAAGTAAGGATTACTCATCATAATCCATCAAAATGAATAATCATCATGTTGTGCATGAGTGTCATTGCAAACAAACAACAAAACACGACATAATTGTAATATCCTGCTCTACTGAGCACATTGTATCTACTTATTCTTTGAGGACACTTGCATGCAAGTGATCTGGTTGTAGTGCATGGTGATCTTGTTTCGATTATGGATTTTACATGATGATGTTGATGTATTGTGATTATAGTTATTTGATATATGTGTTTTGACAAATGCTATTGATGATTTTACCTAAGTGTGCAGGACACGTGATATAATATGGATGTTGAGGGCATCAATGAATCTCCTTGGAATCTGGATCGAGTCAGGGAGTGGAATGTGTTTTGTTTGAGTATTTAATTTTATGTATATGTGTCAGATGATTGATTTAGTATGATTGTGTATATGGATCAATGATAATGTTTTGTCAATGGATGCAGGTTAACGATGTTTTCTAATATGACTCACATAAGGAGTAAAGGGGCCATACACATAAACTAGAAATTGAGGAAGAGGCGTGGCAACGTCCCTGTCACAACCTACTAGCACTCCCGCCATGGCTCTAATTGTAGGTTAATGATTACCTAGTTCGAGAGGTCCACGATGTTGTGAGGGTGGACTGAGACAGTCGTTCATGAAGATTTCTAAGGGTCGTACAATAAGGCAAAGTCCTTATTCCTTAGAATCCCTTAGTCTCTCACAAGGTCAACCGAGTGGAGTGTTGACTCCAAGGGTTGGACAAACTACCAAAACTAGTTAAAGGCGAGTGACACCCTTGGGGTATGAAAGTGCGTCTTGAAGGGCACGTCGCGTAAATAAAACTTGAGTCAATGAATCTAGGTGGCCTAGAAAACCTTCAAAGAATAATTATAAACCTTGAAAATCTTTAGACCTTGCTAGATTTAAATAATTAATTAAAGAATGAATTTATTAATTATAAATCCTTATAAAAGTCAAAGCCTAAATTAAAGACTAAGTATAAGTATAAATTTAAGGGGACTAAATTATTTTAGTAATTAAATTAATAGAAATCAGATAAATCAAATTAAGAAATTAAATAATGAGAAAATCTAATTGAGATATAATGCACATGTGTGCATGAAATTAATAAAAGGGAATTTTAAAATAAGAAAGAAATAAAATACGAGAGAATAGGTGTACACATAGGATGGTATCTAGAGTCTAGATACCACTAGTCTAACTAGAAGAAGACTCCTAATCAAACTCTAACTAAGATCTAGTTAGGAGAGGCTCATTAATTGAGAATCTGGGGAATAAAGAGACAACTAAGAGTGATTTTAGGAACAAATTGGGGAATGTGAGGAAAATTAATTTTTTAATGAAAATAAAATATGTAATTACTTGTGCAACTTGGGGAGAGGGCGACAAGTGTAAGGATGAATGATCCTAATTTATTTAATTAAAAAGTTAATTAATTTGTGCATGAGGACATGTGTCAGTGAGGAAAATCCTATAAAACAAATGGTCTAGATGGTAAATGGATCACACTTTTTATTGGTAAAGTTATGCTGCCAAAATCATTTTTGAGCTATGTTTTACTTATGAGAGTTTGGAAATCAAGTTTGAGGATAGAGTGGTAGCTCTCCCTTGCGAGGAAAACTTGGAGCTATAGTATTTCTGGTTTTGTGCTTGGCACCTTTGTGACTCGGGGGGATAAGGGGGAAGAAGAGTACCCCTAGTGTTGGCTGGGAGGTACCGATTAAGTCTGTATGATTAACAAGCAAGAGATCAGAAGGAATGCCAGTTGCAAAAGAACATCTTCTAGGACCATCTTCGTCGGTTACAATATTCTTATTTGAGATTTGAAATTGTAATAAGATTAAGTTGTATATTAGTTTTTAGAAATGGCCGTAAACTGTATGGGATATCTAATATTGAATTTGCAAGTTTCCTTGATGGTTGTGTAATATAGAAGATGAATTTCTAGCATGCCCACTTCCAATTTTTCAAACTAAATGTATTGGAATTTCTTTAATTGTTGTCTTTACATTTTACCAATCCTTTGGATTTTTATTTACTTGGTTGTTGCAAATGGATATATATATGTACAAAATGTGTATTTTCTTAGTCGTTTCCAATGATTGAATATGAAAATTTTATTTTAATTTATCAGTTTGTATAGTTGCAATGCATGCGGTGGAATGGGTCATGTTTTGTATGATTGAGAAGAATGCTTTGTTATTCATGTTGAGCTTGGGTGAATTCCCTTTTGAAAGAGGGAAACTTCCTGTCATTAGTTGTGTATGGCAATTGATTTTTGGTTATGGAACCAAAATTTCTGTGTGTTAAATAAAACGAAATTCAAATTCCCATGGGCACTATGATCCGATTGAGTTGATTGAGCACATTATGGAATTGTTGAATTGTATTTATCGATGGTTTAGGAAATCCGTATAGTTAGTCGCTGCCTTTTGTTTTGATTGCCATAATTTAATTTTCTTGTCTTGTTGAAGCAATATCCAAAACATATTGCAGTTTCGTTTTCGTATGGCTTAAATAATTGGGGATTTATGGAATTGAATTAGTGGTGGTTTAGAAAATTTAGACTTTATTTACGAATTGAATCTATGTAGAGTCCCTATCTTGATTTGCTGAACCTTTAAAAATTGTTTTGCTGATATGTGAATTTCGTGGTTTATTTCATTTGGTTCAATCCAATTTTTAATTCTTGGTTCTCTATTTTATTCTTTGATCACCTTGAACGATTTTCCTCTTGTGCCTTTGAACCTCTGCCATTATCATATTGCAACTCCTACCATTTTCGAAACCTTTATTTGCTGCATGTTGATTTTAATTCGAAATTATAAGAATTTAGTTCCATTTCAAGGTCCGGGTCATGTGCCAGATCCAGGTTTGGTTTAGGTTTTGTATGGAAACATTTCTCTTTGAATATAACAATGTTAATTAACCTATTTGTGTCTGGTTTGCCCATTTCTAGTTAGCTGATTTTTTTTTATTGATTTTCCTCATTTTTAAAACAATGGTAACATTCATAGAGTTAACACCAAGAAGGGTGAGTTTTGTGATTGTATTGTTTGGCTTATAACCCGGAACTTACAATTTCAGCGTGACTGCTGTCAGACTTTTAAAACAACCCATAAATTTAAAATTTAGATATCACTGTTCTTTTATTTGTCGGAATTTTATTTTTTTAGGATTTTAATTCGGAAATAAATTTGGGACTACAACCAATAATAGGCTTACTCGAGAAAACCCTTTATTAATTTACTGTCCATCCTTAAATATTTTCAATCAAAGAATATTTTCGCTGCGTGTTGAGTTAATTTCAAATTATCAGAAATTAGTGCCGAATCCATGACCGGATTAAGTGTCGGATTAGTTTCCATATTAAGTGCCAGATCGTGTTGTGTTCCGTTTCAAGGACCGAAACAAGTTCCAGATTGTTCTGTACCCCAGATCAAGGGTCATATTAGATTCCAGAATTCTGCTGGTTGAGAGATTTGCATATTATCCTTATCACCTAGGTTCAGTTCCTTTAGTGGACCTGACGTTTACTCTTAAATAAAGTTGTGAAGGGATTCGTGTGAAAATTTGTGCCCTAAACTTAAAAAAAAATACCTCCATGTAAATAATCTTCCACCATTGAGCTTGCTCTTTGTAAATAAGAATTGTATGTCTACCTTAATAATATCACATGGTTTGATTATTGATCTTCTTTTCTTTCTTACATTGGGGATATGATTTAGTGTTTGAATCTTATTATGTATTGCTAAATAATATTTGATCCTTCTTAATTTCTTTTATTAGAATTGAAGGTTAACAATTTAGTTCTTCAGTTAATGTTAAAATAAGACTGGGTCCTTCTTTAATTCTTTTAAATGGAATTAAGTCAACATTGAGTTCTTTATTTAATTGTTTATATAAGTCTGTGATCTTCTTTAAATTGTTTCTAAGGCATATGTAGGATGGTATGCAAAGTCTATTTATTGGCTTAATGTGTTTTGATCCTCTTGTTTATTTTGAAATGGATATGTTGCAAATTGAATTCTTTCTGCTTTTATGATTGAATTCTATAGTTTAATTAGAGTGCTTAAAGTGGTATTTAAATCTTTATGTTTTTCTTAAGGAATAATTAATCATCTTTTGGGATTAAAAAAAAAGAAGGAAACATAAACTAGTATTTGAACTACTTGCTTATTCTTAAATAAGATATACCTAGTTTTTAAAATATATAGTTGAACTACTTGGGGATTGTATTTGTTAAGAAAATTGAAGCATTTGATACTGATGCTTGACCTTGAATGAACCAGACCTTAAAAACCACCATTGATGATTAGAAATAGATCTTTATCTACTACTAAGATTGTACTTATGCTAATGGGGTTCTTATTAATCTTTACATATTATTTTCTTATTCAAAATTACACTTAAGCATTGCTTGAAACATTGATTAAGTAGAGTAGATTATTATTTGCACTATGATGAATTGATGGTTAAGTATACTGATAATTCTAGTCTTGAATAACGGTGTATGATTGAATTAATGGGATATAGATACTTCCTTGTTCCCCAGAACAGTCGCCAGTCCTGAGACGTTAAATGGTCAAAATCAATCGGATGAATCCTAGAATTGAGCGTTGCTTATGTGTCTTGGAGGTCCTAACCATGCATGATAGGGTGGGCAGGTAGCTTCCTTGTGTTATCTTTATGAGATATAGTTTATTGAATAATAATGATGTTGCTTTCAATTGACTTTGATGAAATTGATTGTGTAGTTATTAATATATGTTGTGACGCATGTCACTTGTTGTAATGGTTGGTATATATATATATATATATATATATATATATATATATATATACCTCTTTTGTACATCAATTTTTTTGTCGTAACATAGGGCGTTACATATGGTATTAGAGCAGGTTCAACCCTGCGACATTTGACCGTTACGCCTTCCACTGTGTTAAATAAATGATTGAATCTCATCGCTAAATAAATTTTGAAATTTGTCCATGCATGTAATCATGGTTAGAGGATGCCGTGGAGGTAGACAATGCGGTGCTGGAGGAAGAGGTGTGGCACATCCAGTAGTATCCATGCTAGAGGGGACTAATCCCCAAGGAAAAGATCAAGTCATTGAGCAAGAGCAGGTTGATGTGGGAGATGTGGTTGGTATGATGAGATACTTTCAGAGGATGTCAGAGGCCTTGATTAACCGATTGGATAGAGATGAGGGTAGAGCGTCTGTACCCAATGAGGGTTCATAGCGTGCTCCAGTTGGTAGTGGTAGCATACACAGAGAACTCGAGAAGGTGAAGTTTCTCGAGTTCATGTGTGCCACGAATGACTTATCCATCGAGGCATGGTTGAAGAACATGGCGATGTGATTCAAACTTCGTGATTACACCTCGAACATGAAAGTCCACATGGAGGTCTTTCAACTGAAGGGGAGTTCTATTCTATGGTGGAAGACACTCCTACCTCAATTAAACATGGACGTCGAATACGTGTCATGGGAGATGCTCGAGGAATGATTATGGGAGAGATACTTGTCCAAGGAATTCATTGAGCGTCATCTCAATGAATTAAACACCTCACAACAGGGTGGTCATACAGTGCAAGAGTATGAGGCTATATTTGTGGAGCTACTTAGGTATGCTCCTCATCTGAACACAGAGAAGCTAAAGGTCAACAAGTTTGTGTTCGGCCTTAAGTTCAACACTCGTACGAAGGTGAGGATATTAATGTCGCAAACATTACACAAGGCAATACAAAAATCCCTCATAGCTGAGGAAGATCTAAACAACAGGGGTTAGGGTAGGACTCCTGCCAGACCGACTGGACATATGACATCAGAAGGGAAACAACATCAGACACCATCCAGACAGGCATCAGGGCATCAAAATACATTTAGAGGATCTATGTTCATGACACCGCGGCGACCAAATCCTAAAAAAAGGACTCCCTACAGAGAACCACTGCATCAACAACAACATCGCAGATAAAAACAACAGTTTAGGCCTGTTCATCATAACAGACCAGGGTCACAGAATGCTAGGCCACCAACTTCTACATCGGGGACCAAGAGCACTGGATCGAAGATTTGATGTTAGAAATGTGGAGAGCCACATTACTAGCGAGACTGTCCTATTGAGAAGGCTAGAGCGGACAGATCATCGGGACCCACTATAATGGGATATTTGGGAAAGGCCCACAAGATTCATGCAACAGTGAATAACTGCCAGGACGAGCACTAGTCCATTGTGCTCGAGACGTCAGGTAAAATCGTTGACCAATTTTGATAAATCCAAGTGCTACAGAGAGCTTTATCTCTAGTGCAGCACTAAAGAGAATTAAGGTAAAGTAAGTCGAGAAGGATGAGTTTAGATACGTAGAAATGGCATCAGGTGCCAAACAAAAGGTTGGAGGAAAGGTTACAGACTGTAGCATTAACTTGGGATATTTTGTAACAAAGGACAACCTATATGTCATGATCTTAGGATCTTATGACATAGTGATTGGTATGGACTAGTTGGAATCGCATGATGCGATACTCAACTGTAAGATGAAATGGTTAAGTTTGAAAGATGACTTGGGATATAGTAGAGTGATTGTAGGAATGAACTAGGGGGTGTCCTTGAGATTTATTTCTTCCCTACAACTACATAAGAGTATGTGCACGGGATGCAAACTTTATGAAATCTTAGCGCTAAATGAAAAGGGTAAGGAGGGGGGATTAGAAAACCTTCATGTAGTACAAGAATTTGCAGAAGTATTTCTAGAAGAGTTACGAGGCTTACCACCTGAACGAGAGTTGGAGTTGACAATCGACTGGAAACCTGGAACTGAACCGATAACATGAATGCCTTATCGGATGTCAACACCTGAGTTACAGGAGTTTAAAATGAAATTGAAGGAATTATTGGACTTGGGACTCATACGTCCAAGTGTATCACCTTGGGGTGCACTAGTTATTTTCGTAAGAAAGAAAGATGGATCATGGAGACTTTTTATTGATTACCGTCAATTGAACAAAGCTATGATCAAGAACTAGTATCCGTTACCAAGAATAGATGATTTGTTTGATTAGATGAAAGGAGTGACAATGTTTTCGAAGATTGAATTGAGATCAAGCTATCACCAGTTACGGATTAAAAAGGAAGATATCACTAAGACCACATTTAAGATGAGATTCAAACATTACGAGTTTACAGTTTTACCGTTTGGAAAGACAAACACCCTGAGGGTATTCATGAGCTTGATGAATGGGGTGTTCCGCAAATACTTGGAAAAGTTTGTTCAAGTATTTATTAATGACATACTAATTTATTCTTAGATGAAAGAGGAACATGACGAACATTTAAGATTGGTACTATAGTGTCTACGAGAAAACAAATTGTACGGGAAGTTATCGAAATGTTCTTTTTACCAATCAAAGATTCATTACTTGGGACATATCATATTTGGGGAGGGTATCGATGTGGATCCAGTGAAAGTAGAGGCTATTATGGAATGGACTACACCGATAAACGTACAAGAAGTATGTAACTGTATGGGTTTAGCGGGATATTACAGACGATTCATTGAAGGTTTTTCGAACACAGAAAATCCGATCATGGAATTGTAGAAGAAAAAAAAGAAGTTTATATGGATCGAGAAATGCGCGGAAGAATTTAAAAGGCTCAAGGATTTATTGATGAAAACGTCGATACTGAAAGTCCCAGACATGGACAAGGAATTCTTCGTATGCAAAAACGCATCCAAGGAAGGTTTAGGTGGAGTTTTGATGCAAGAGGGTCGAGTGATCGCTTACATTTCAAGGAAATTGAGAAAGCATGAGGAGAACTATGCAACGCATGACTTGGAGTTAATTTCCATTGTATATGCCTTGAGAGTTTGGAGACACTATCTGATTGGACAAAAATTCAAATTAAAGATAGATAACTGTGGATTGCAACATATATTTATGCAAAGGGACTTGAACACACGACAAAGGTGTTGGTCAGAATTACTTAAGGAATACGATTTTGATATTACTTACATTAAAGGAACGATGAACATAGTGTCATATGTGTTGTGTCGGAGACCATGCATATTCTCAATAATACCTCTCAAGAGAAATCTTTGAGAAAATATTCTATCATTATAGATAGTCGATGATTGGTACAAAGAGGTTAAGGAAAATATTGGACAAGATACCATGATGGTACCCAAGTTTGAAGGTTATACATTGGACAATGAAGGATTAATGAGATACAACAACATGATTTACGTACTTCCTAACGATGAATTAAGAAGTTTGATCTTAAGTGAAGCACATCGCTCAATGTACATGGATCATCCAGGAGTCACAAAGATGAAGGCATACCTTAATCCTTTATTCTTCTGGAAGAGAATGAAAGAATACAAAATTAGTTACATGGAAATATGTATAGAATTCCAACAAGTGAAAGCTGAACATAGACATTCGACAAGATTATTACAGCCACACGTTGTTCCGGAATCGAAATGGGAGGTCATTTCGATGGACTTTATTGTTGGATTTCCATTGACGACAAGGAGACATTACTCAATTTTCGTGGTAGTTGAAACTCTAATGAAGAGTGCACATTTTATCCTTGTAGGTACGACGTATCCAACGCTAAACATAGCCAAAGATTTTGTCAGCGAGGTTCTGAGATTACATGGTGTACCAAGAAGGATCATATACGATCGAGGATCGATGTTTACAAGACGATTTTGGACCAGTTTCCAAGAGGCTTTGGGAACACAACTGAACTTTAGTACAACATATCACCCTAAGATATACGAGTAGACAAAAAGAGTGAACCAAATTTTGGAAGATATGTTGTGTATGTATATAATGGACCAATAAAAATGTTGGGAATATTTCTTGCCACTAGTAGAGTTTTCATACAACAACAACTATCAAAGTACCATTAATATGGTACCATTTGAGTTTCTTTACGGGGGACCATGTCAAACACCATTGAGTTGGGATCGAATCGAGGATAGGGTCCTGGTAGGACCAGAAGTAATTCAAGAAATGGACGAACAAATGCAATCGATAAGACAAAGGATTAAAGAAGCACAAGATCGACAAAAGATTTATGCCGATGCGCATTGTGTTGACCGGAATTATGAAGTTGGCGACCAAGTTTTCTTAAAGGTGAAATCGAAAAAGAGTTAGATAAAGTTTGGAAAGGGTGCTAAACTCTTTCCTAGGTTTGTGGGACCTTTCGAAGTTGTGGAAAAGAAAGGACCTGTGGCTTCTCAACTAGCCTTGCCTGATTCTTTGAGGCATATGCACGATGCATTTCATGTATCTATTTTGAGACATTATGTTGGTGATCCTACACATGTGATTGACATGAGTTTTTTGTAGGTGTCGAATGAGGGTGCTCTCACAGCGGAGCCAATATACATTTCGGAGCATAACATTCGACAACTATTATGTCGAATAGTCGATCAGGTCAAGGTCTAGTGTGAAAATTATAGTCCACACTCGACTACCTGGGAGGACACATATGAAATGCGTCGACAATTTCCTTACTTGTTTGATAGATTAGACATATATATCTTTGTAAGATAATTTTATTTACTTGCATTTATATACTGTACAACTTCAAGATGAATTTTAAAACAAGAGGGGGTGTATGTAACATCCCGCTCTACTGAGCACATTGTATCGACTTATTCTTTGAGGACACTTGCATGCAAGTGATCCAATTATAGTGCATGGTGATCTTGTTTCGATTATGGATTTTACATGATGATGTTGATGTATTGTGATTATAGTTATTTGATATATGTGTATTGATAGATGCTATTGATGAGTTTACTTGAGTGTGTAGGACACGTGATGTAATATGGATGCTGAGGGAATCAATGGACCTCCTTGGACTCCGGATTGAGTCAGGGAGTGGATTGTGTTTTGTTTGAGTATTTTATTTTACACATATGTGTCATATGATTGATTTAGTATGATTATGAATATGGATCAGTGATAGTGTTTTTTCAATGGATTTAGGTTGATGATGCTTGCAAATATGACTCACATGAGGAGTAAAGGAGACATACACAAAAACCAAATATTGAGGTAGAGGTGTGGTAGTGTCCTTTTCACAACCTACTAGAACTCCTGCCGTGGCTCGAATTGTAGGTTAATGATTACCTAGTTCGAGAGGTACACAATATCGCGAGGGAGGACTGAGACAATTGCTCACGAAGATTTCTAAGGGGTGCACAATAAGGCATAGTCCTTATTCCTTAGAAGCCCTTAGTCTCTCACAAGGTCAATTGGGTGGAGTTTTGACTCCAAGGGTTGGACACACTACCAAAACTAGTCAAAGTCGAGTGGCACCCTTGGAGCACAAAGGTGAATCTTGAAGGGCACGTCACGTAAATAAAACTTGAGTCAATGAATCTAGGTGGCCTAGAAAACCTTGAAAGAATAATTATAAACCTTGAAAATATTTAGACCTTGCTGGATTTAAATAAGTAATTAAAGAATAATTTTTTTAATTATCAATCCTTATAAAAGTCAAAGCCTAAATTAAAGACTAAGTCTAAGTCTAAATTAGTAAGAGGACTAAATTATTTTAGTAATTAAATTAATAGAAATAAGATAAATCAAATTAAGAAATTAAATAATGAGAAAATCTAATTGAGATATAATGCACATGTGTGCATGAAATTAATAAAAGGGAATTTTAAAATAAGAAAGAAATAAAATATGAGAGAATAGATGTACACATAGGATGGTATCTAGAGTCTAGTTACCACTAGTCTAACTAGAAGAAGACTCATAATCAAACTCTAACTAAGATCTAGTTAGGAGACACTCATTAATTGAGAATATGGGGAATAAAGAGACAACTAAGAGCGATTTTAGGAACACATTGGGGAATGTGAGGGAAATGAACTTTTTTAATTAAAATAAAATGTGTAATTACCCGCAAAGTTCGAACTTGCAAATTTGATCACAGCCGTTGATCGCGAGGAGAGCGTGGATCGTATATCTGGTCCCAGAGAATTCACCGATTCGGAAATCGGGAAAAAGGGAGAAAACATCTTGTGAAATTTCCAAAGTACAGGATCACGAAGGGAGCTGGCCCAGGAGCATAGTCCATGGTCACTGAAAGGAGAAATCCTAGCACAGGGGGCTAGCGACGTTGGTGTAAAGAATGGAAAAATGCTAAGGAGAGGGCCCGCGAGTGCTACATAACTATGATGAGGGAGTGAAGGGCCTGTGTCAAGTTAAAATGGTTCCTTTAGGAGACTGAAAAACCATTCGGTTCGGTGACTTGAACGATCCTAGACTGGGAGGTCGAGTCAGCCCTGAAGGAAAGGAGGGGAGGTTGACACCAAGTGGTATCAGATCTTGATTTCGCCTACAGAAAACAGGTGAAGGAGGAGACAAAGGAGATAGTCTGATACCAAGTGGTATCAGATCTTGATTTGTCTTGTAGACATCGGGTGAAGGAGGAGACAAAGGAGGTAGTTTGATACATAGTGGTATCAGAGGGGTTTTCGTCTGTAGATTTTAGGTGAAGGAGAATATGAAGATGCTCTCAGTTGTAGAGTGAACAATAGACTTTCCAAGAGAGAATATAGAAGGTCAAGATGGCCATTAATGGTCATAAAAATGGTTGAGGAGAAGTCCATTTGCAGAAGAGAAAGGCGGAGATGGACACGAAGCTCAGTGAAATCCGAGCATAGATGGAAAAAATTGCATTCAAGATGTAGCAAGAGTCAAAGTTACACTGGAGTCAAGAATGGGATTTGAAGAGAACAACGAGATGGCCTGTTCAGAATTTGTTTACGAGAAGGAAACAAAAAATGTTAAGAAGGTGGCTGAGGCACACTGAAAACCTCAGTGACGAGGGAGAGAGATCTGGCAAGGGTCTCATAGTTTTCCAGGTGGGAAATGAGAAGGGATCAGTGGATCTCATAAATTTCCAGGTAGGCAGAGGAGACATCACAGATTTCTAGGTGGGCAAGGGAGAAGAGATGAGATCATCTGAGAGTTCATTGATAGATGAAGAGGAGGTAGGAGAGAGACCTCACTCAGATGGAGATTCATGCGGGACTGTGAGTCGTGTGAATGAAGATGATGAGAATTTGCAAACTTCCACCATCGAAGAGAAGGATCAGAGGAGAATTCTGATCATTGGAGGAGTCGAGATATTCTGACCAAGAGAACTAGGAGAGGCTAGCACAGATGTTGCTGATGCAATAGGGAGATAACAAGATGAGATTGTCATGGAAGAAGAGGAACATATAGTGATGTCTATCCCAACAGAAGAAGAATGCCCAGTTGATTTACTCACTCAGTGGGAATTGGAGTTAAAGGCACTGGAGGATTGGTTGGGCAATCCAAAACCGAAAGGTGGCTGCTGAGAGATAGCCATGCCGGAGGAGATACACCAACACAAGTTACAGTTGGTGGAAGCTGGAACAGAACCAGTCGAGAAAATGACAAGGATTAATATGTCAGAGGAAGTAGCTGAACGACAGTTCAATATTGAGATTGCAGAAGTGGAGGATGCAGTAGGGTGGCAAGTCAAGGCCACAATATATAGAGAAAATTACTTTGGAAATCAAAATGATTTTCCCACGAACAAGAAAGGAATGCAACAAGATAGTTCACAGAAGGAAGATCGTCCAATAGAGTAACTGAACGAAGTAGTTGAGGTGATAAGGAAGCTGATGTTGGAGTCGGTAGAGGATTTGGTCAGCAAGAGGAAGCTGGGCAACAGGAAACCTACACGAGCAATGAGGATGATGAAGGAGCGGAAGAAGCGAAGCAAAGGAGCCAAGAGACAACTCCGAGAGAAATTTTGGGATCCAGGAGGATTTCAACCACGCTGGAAATCTCATGAGCAGGAGCTCATGATTTTAGTAGCTGTGGAGTATGATGCAGGAGCATCACTCCACCTCAACACGTGCTAGTCATATTTCACGCATGGTGCACATTTAAGGGAGGAGAGGCATTGCCCTCTCATTTTTCCTCGAGAATCCAAGGCGAGATCCGGGCATTAAATGATGACAAGCTGGAAGAGATAAATTGTGCTTTTGCATAAGCTGGAGATAAGGTTTCCATTAAGGGGTTGATGACAAAATGGATCTACATCCGATTTGGAGCAAATTTCTGTCATTGTAAATTTCCCTTTCGATAGGCATTTTTAATGGTGATTTGACACCACTAATTTAGCTTGCGAGGGAAGCTCATTGAGCCCCTCTTGTATAAATATTTGTATTGATTCCAATAAGAGGTTGGCTGGGTTGTAGGGAGAGAAACACAGAGAGACGAGACTCAGTTGTAGCTTAGACTCCACCATTGTAATTTGGCATTCCACCATTAATAGAAAATGACATTTTTTTCTGTTCTATGTTTCTGTGTAATGGATGCTGTGTTATGAATATAATTTACATGTTTGTGAATTGTAGATGAATGTTAGAAATCGTCTGCAGGGATATATATATATAGTTTTCTATCTGAGAGTATGTTGAGTTAAGTCTGGTTCTCTAGGATAAGTGCAAGGAGTGGACGAAAGAGAGAGGAAACTCTATGAACCAATGCAAGGAGTACGTGTCTGAACTTATTGGAGTCAGAAGAGAAGTTGCCAGGAGGGCACACCAGGTTAATTTACAGACTCGGGGATAAATTTCAAGGAGGTTAAGTACCTTGGAAATAAATACTGTGTGGGGAGAAGAACAATTCAGAGTTACTGAACACTCTGAAAGACTCTTCTAGGAGGGAATTGAGCAAGTGTGAGTATGCACAGAAGCAATACAGTTGGAGGTGTTGGACAATCACAGAATTGCTAAACATTCTAGTGAAGGAAGTCTTTGCAAGAAGCACATCGACAAAGGAAATGAGATGCCTTAAACCTTTCCATGAAGCTAAGGGAGAATCCATCGAAGAACTGAGCCAAGTGCAAGGAGTGTGCCTAAGGTGTTGTAATTTTAGCTTACAAGCTCAGGAAGCAAAGCGAGAGACTGCCAGGAGGGAAAGAAGAAGTCCATTGAAGGATGCAAGGGAACTAGGAACCTTGGAGATTTCAAGCCGAGCAAAGTTGTAGAAGAGTCTATGAAGAAATATGCAAGGAGTGCAGAAAGTATTCAAGAATAGTTTAAGTCTCGAAACGAGAAATTGTGCTAAGTGTGCAAAGAAGTCGAGGACTTTCTGAAGTCCCGAAGATGGAACAATCATCCATCGTCAAGGAGGAGATAGGTGGCAGAAGATCAAGATGTTCGGGAGTGGTAACTTTGAAAGGTTTCCCAGAAGAAAACAAGGGTCTTCGCGAAGTTGCGAAGAACGATTTCATTTTGGACCATTGGATCTAGAAGGAGACGTGGAAGAGATCTATGCATTTCAGAGGAGGAACCCTTTAGAGAGAAGTCGAGGAGAGGACACCCGAAGTGCTGGGCAGTGAAGTAATACTAGTCGTCCATCGAGGTAGGACGCGTGGAAAGGGATCAACACATCACTAATTTGCAAATCGGGAGAAGCATAGTCAGAAGAAAAGAGGACTCGCAAAGTTGATAAAAAATGTTGATCGCGAGGAGAGCGTGGACCATAGATCTGGTCCCGGAGAATTCGTCAATTCATAAATTGTGAAAAAGGGATAAAACAACTCGCGAAAGTTTTGAAGGATGGGATTGCGAAGGGCAGCCTGGTCCACGGGCATAGTCCGTGGTCACTATAAGGAGAAATCCTAGCACGGGGAGCTAGTGGTGTTGGTGTAAAGAGTGTAAAAATGCTAAGGAGAGGGCCCGCGGGTGCTACATAACCATGTTGAGGGAGTGAAGGGCCTATGTCAAGTTAAAACAATTCCATTAGGAGCCCGACAAACCATTCAGTTCAACGACTTGAACGATCCTAGACTGGGAGGTCGAGTTAGTCCCAAAGGAAAGGAGGGGAGGTTGACACCATCATCTAGTTATCAAGATCATGGTAACATCATTATATCAATTCCTTACTAATTTAAATCTCCCAGATTAACAATTATCATCATATAGAATCACACCATTGATACCATTATATTTCATCATTAATCATAATCTTCAAATTTAGTCACATCCTTAGTCTTAACTCCTTCATGTCATTTTTATTATCATGTTTGCATCAATAAATTCCACACCATTGTTGGTAAATTAATCCTTCAACCCTTGTTTAATTATTCGATCAAAAAGGCAGTCGTTTCATAACACCAACCCTTAATTTGAATCCTTACATCACCATTGAATATAATTACTGTACTATCATTCACTTAATCAAATTGTCATTAATATGATTAGATTATCGATATTAGTTCAAGTCATCAACTTATTGTCATTTGGTAGACAAGATTAATTTGCTACATTCTATGCATCAATTGAATATTTCAGGGTCCCATGAGTAAAAGAAGGTAAAATCTCGAGACTTATGAATCATATGCCTATATGTATATCAAATACGTATGTAGATAATGCATGAGAGGTATATGGGGTTGATAAAACTATGTGAGAACAAAGTAGAAGAAAATTCCACATGGAATTTATTGACATAAATTCTACCTTAGGTCTTGGTTTCTAGGAGATGGGCCTTTAGAGACACTAAGGTAGCTAGGTAAGACAAAAAGGGCCAAGCATAATTTAAATCATGCACAACCTTAATGAAATTAAATTAAGGCATGCAATTTAAGCTCTTCTCTACATCTTCTACAATGAAATGCATTTCCTTGTCTAACATATATTTCAAAAGGTAAATAAATCAAAATTCATTAATCACATAATGCAACTAGATGCAGTCCACCTAGGGTTTTTGTGTTTTCTAGTGATGTTGATTCAACCTATATACTGACTCACTTGTATTGCATCTCGATCAGAATGGGATAAACCTTAGATCCTCTGATAGCTCATATGACTACAACCAAACGACATAGGGTCTGAATATAAAAAATATTTGCTTAGAACCTTATACTTCTAAGACAACTTATCCTCCAGGGAACTATTTTCTTATCACCCAACTGTGATTCGACCCTTAAATATATTGATTTCTTAAGATGCCACTAGGGGTGCATGAACCTTGCACTCAAACTGATACAAAAGGACATCATCAAGAATGGTGTGTTCCCTAACATAGATAGTTTTTATATGTTGATGTCAATGATTTCAACAATACATAAAAATTCTAAATTTTGCTAATACTATCATTCATTATCTCAAAAATTAAAATCACATGATAATATCAGGGTACACTAAATTAAAAGGTAAATTTTACAATGTTAATAAAAAATAAAGTTTTTATAACTACTGTATGGAATTAAATCAACATAATTTATACATTAATAAGAATTCAAAGTTGATAATTAAACCAATTTTATTGTAAGATTAAAAGGTAAATTTTACAATGTTAATGAAAAATAAAGTTTGATAACTACTCAATGGAATTAAATTGACATAAATTATACATTAATAAGAAATCATAGTTGATAATTAAACCAATTTTATTTCTTACAATGAAATTGAAGCTCTATAGTAATTGGCATTAGCTAGGTGCAAGTTTTGGAGACGCATAATAAAAGAGAAAATTCTATCTTTACTAAGGTTATCATGTATCCATTGCAACAATTAGAGTCCTACGATAACATCAAGTTAGAATTAATCAAACTTGATAATCATCTTGAATTGAAATAAAACTCAACATTATTCTACAACAAAATGAGATTAAATTTAGCATGTGTTTTTCGACAATAAAACCATTTCATAATTAATGACAATGCAATCTACACACATATCTATAAATTAAACAAAATGACTAGAAGAAATTCTAAAATGCAATGAAAAATGAGGTTCATACGGAAAGTCAATAGGTGAAAATTATGCCAAGGAAATCACCATCATTTACATGAAAATCCAAGAGGCCTTGATTATTATAATGCAATTCCTAAGTCAATACATTTATTTAATTCCAAGAATAAAATGGAGGCCAAGGCTATCATTTCCTTAAGCACACATATTAACATCATATGCGATACACGAGTGTGTGTGTGCATGTGTGTAAGGTTCATCCTTTGTGTATGCAACTCAACATATACCTTTATATACATACATATACACAATGCATATACGTAAATGTAAATGTACAATGAGGAATTAACAACACACACATACATAGGAATTAACAACACACACACACACACATATACATGTGTTCACACATTGTTTGACCCAAGCATACACACAATTATTACTCTCTCTCTATCTATAACGTGTCATACTTATATATACCATATCTATGTGTATGACGATATATACATAAGTTTCACATTTTGCATGGGAATATCACAATTAGCATAACTACAATCAAATCCATAACTGTATTTCTACTTTAAACCTTAATATACTAAATATTCTTAAAAACCTCGATTGAATAATTTTAAATAAAACTGGACTAATGCAATCAACCCTTCAAATTTGAAATACCTTACTATCACCAGGAGGAAGTGATTTATAGTCCATGCCCTTTGGGCCGAGGGACTATTAGTAATCAAGTTTTCAATCCCTACACAAAAACCAATGCAAACAAAGCATTTTAACCAAAGTTTTTACCAATCCATACAATTTTCTAGTTCAAATTTCATTTCTTATCCTAACTTTTTAGTTTGAGGTCTTATTTGGCCTCTTCCCGAGGTACAAGTGAAATACATCTTAGATTAAAAGGACCTTAAGACATATATTTGATGTGTAATTTTATCCTAGTCAAGTAATGCTAGAACTAAGTCTAGCATTACTTCCTAGCATTAAATGTTTTTAATGTCATTGTTTTACTAAGCTTAGACAAAGTTAACATAACATTCAATTGTGTTGACACATACTCATTACACATTTTTCTTCATGCAAGTTGTCAAGCCCATAGCTATCATACCGAACTTGAGATAATTCATAATAGAATCTTTCCTGTCCCTTGCCTATTGCAACATGAATCACATTATTTATTCCTTCAAGCACCCTCCTTCCTGATTTCCTTGGCCCTATAAAGGGAGGTCATGTTATCCCACCCAAGGGAAGGATATCCCTATCACTTGGAACTTCCAAATAAAAATGACCTTTATTTCAACCTACTACAAAAGCTACAACTGAAGAAGAAATCCACTTTGCAACAACTGAGGTCTCAATGGCATAATCCACTCATACTCATACTGTGATTAGTTGAAGTTGAGCACTAGTGGTGGTGGAGGTCATGTTCCTGCTTCCACTGCCAACACCAGAAAAATTATGCTTCATGGGTCTACAACTCCTTAGCACCGCCTTATCTCCCTACATATAGTATCTCTCGTTCCCTGTGTAGATGCAGATAAATATTATGTATATTGTGGTGAAAATATCTCTCTACATTTGGCAGCTCTCACTCCCTGTTCAAATGCAGGTAAATATTATGTATATTGTAGTGAAAATAAATTTGTACGGTAAATATTATGTATATTGCAGTGAAAATAAATAGGAAAATCGTAAATATTTTCTATTTGTAGTAGAAATAAATACGTGCATGTAAATATTATGTATATTGCAATGGAAATAAACAGTAAAATCCTGAATATTATCTATACAATAGAAATAAATATCTGAACTCTGGTAGCAATAAATCTATGACTTACAATTAGTTTAATTTTGTTAAATGATTACTGGAAGAAGTAGTTGTAGATTTAAAATCAATTTACATTTGTTACATGCCTAAATCGAAGACGTAGTTGCAACAATCTGTCGTCGTAATCAAAGAATTAGTTGCAGTGATCCGCCATCATGTTTTTTTAAATATTCTTTCAAAATTTATTCTAGTTTTCTTCTTCCATAGTGAGACGAGCTCACATGGAAGAGAGTGAGGGTAAGAAATATGAATACTTTGTGAAGAAGAAGATGATGACTAGTTTCGAGAAAAATACCAAAATTTCCTCCAAGCCTAAAGTGACCTTGAAGTCTTCTAAGTATGAAAAACCAAAGATCACCGAGAAGACTGCCAAGTATTTCTTCGTTCCTACACACAAAAGAGATAAGCAAAACATTAGCTCCCATCACCAAATAAAAACACAAAGCATAAGATGTGAACAAAAAACCACAACATGAGGCTGTATATGCCAACACTTGCAAACCAATGACCATTATTCCTTCCATAATTTGATTGATTTCTTCCCATTTCCTTCATTCAATTCACCAACATACAAACAAGTTATTGCAAATTCCATTATTCTTTTCTTGTTCTTATTCCAACATCTTTCTTTTTATTTTGCAACACAAGATCTCAAAGCATAAGATGCCAACACAAAAACAACATGCAAAACATGAGATGCGAAACTAGCCAAGGTTGCAAAAGTAGCCACTGCAGATAAAAAAATCAATGGACATGAAAAAAGGTGCCTTGGAGAAGAAACCTGGTTCTGTAATGTGAATGAACTTGCTCTACTATATATGGTGTTACATAAATATATGTCATTATGTGATTGCAATTCTTTGACCTTGCAGGCATAGAACTTTTCACTACACAATGTCTGTAACTTCTTTGTCAAGCAGTCGTCCTCTAGCCAATTTCCATAAAATCATTTATTTGAGAAGAATAACCTTGTCGTTTACATCCACATTGCAACAATAAAAAAGACAAAGGTCTCAAAACAAGCAACAAATCAAGCATGGAATCATATAACAGTTCGAGTAGAAGTTTCATATCCATAATACCCAATTGGAGTTAAAGTAACAATTCTAGATCCTACAACCCTTGACACAACATGTGTATATGGGCCAGTCAAGTCAGGTGGTTCTATAGTTGTTGGTTCAGCTGTTGGAATAGATAAGGTTAAACTCAACAAGATCATCAGTTGTAAGCTATTCATCAGTTCTCTCAACCAAGAAGGTATACCAACTCTTACCACCTATGTCTATGTATGTCTAGATTTCTATTCTATTAGATGGTGGTAGCCCCTTTGATTCCATGTTCCTGTTATTTCTCTTGTAGTTGTTGTTCGAACACTTTCTTCTTACCTTGTATGCCTTGTATTCCTGATAAAATAGAGAAATTTAGGGTTTTTAATGCTCCCTTAGCTTGCCCGATCTCATGACAATGACATTATTCACAATCATCCAAGGACAAATGGAATGGATGCATTACGTCGACTGTCCTCATTGCACATAACTTCTCCTTCCCTTAATGCCATGGTATCAATATCTATGCAATAAATTTGTTTATGAGTTTAATTAAAAAAATATTCAAAGGTGGTATCAATTCAGTGTAGCTTTCGACTTTTCGAGAAATCCATGGTGAAGATTTGTTGCAATGGGAATTAAATGGGGCATTAAATTCCTAAAACATGAAGGGTTATTTCACACACACAAAAAATAATAATTATTATACAGTGTAAGGATTAAATAATATAAACATTTTGTGACATCATGGAAGTTGAAAGATTCTTTTGAAGGGAAGAAAACAAAATTAATAGACGGACTGCTAAAACCATTCACATCACATAAGCTGAAACTTTATCTTGCATGGAATAAAAAAATATTAATTATTGTAGACTGTAAGACTTACATAAAATAAATATTTTGTAAGACTTAAATAAATAAATTACCATACCTCCACATGTACATCTGCTGTCAGCAACATAGATCAATCTTAACCTCAGATCTATCAAGCGCTGAGAGGGAACCAATCTTTCAAGGCAAATTCTTTTTTTAGAGTGAAAAACTTGAGGAAAGGTTAAAGGTTTTCACCTCTAGAGATTTGATCCCTCTCGGTGCTTGATAGATCCGGGGTTAAGATAGATCTATGATGGTAATACTATATACGTGTTTTGATTATTGTATCGATTGATTAATTGAGCTGACTTGTTGTTTATATGTGTTTTTTATTATTTTTTTATTAATTTAATATTGATTTATTATTTTGTGGATTTTTTACTATTAGCATGTGCTGGTGATGTTGATCATATGGTTTGAAATATGATCTTGGTGATCTTGGCATGAGTTTCATGTAGATGGGAGTGGATCTGGTTTCGTGGATGAGATAGTGATTGGTTGAACATGTTGTTGTGACAGTGATCGGTTGGATACAATGACAAATTGACAGGTTATAGGTTGATGTGATAGTGGCAATGATAGTAACAAAGTTTGTGGCAGTGCTAGTGGAAGAGTCCGTGACAGTTTGTCTACACTTATATTTTAGGGTAGTAGTATGGGGCAAGGAAAGGGGGTTGTAACTTCCGATTGGAGCTGAAGAATTACGGAGTTGGAGCTTCCTTCAGGTTGGAGCCTAATAATTAGATGGTTGTATCCACCTTCTGGTTGGAGCCGGAGAACTCAGGGGGTTGTATCCTCCTTCTGGTTGGAGCTAGAGAATTCAGGGAGTTGTAGCTTCCTTCTAGTTGCAACTGGAGAATTTGGAAGTTGGTTCTTCCTATGAATGAATTGTTGATATATATAAGAAAGCATTTTGTGGTTTTCTCCCATTTGGGTTTCCATGTAAATATCGATGTACTCTGTTCTTG
>ML786876.1:363253-374267 GCA_009831015.1 Picea engelmannii | reverse complement strand
TTTCATTTTTCAAAGACCTAGTATCGAGTACAGTATGGGGGTGGAATATGATGACAATTAGAGACTACCAATTTTTGGCCTATTTTTAGCAGTGACATTTTTCAAGAATTGGCGTTATTTTAGGAGACCCAATATTTTGTATAGAACATGGGTTAAATTTGAATCCATTCCAAGAAGTTTGGTTTCCAATCAAATTTGTAATGTCCAAACAATTTTAGAGCATCCTAAGAGGTTTTTGGGTGGGCCCAACTTGTTGATGATTTTCCATGAGTTGGTTGATGAGCCTAGGAAAATAGTGCATGGGTTGAGAAGGATTTTTGTGGAGATTAGAGTGATACTATTATCCTAAGTTAGAGTGCATGATTTGAGGAGGTTGTTTATGGAAAAGGAGGAGATTTTCTGAATTTTTACGACTTGCTTATTTTAGATGAGCTAAGGAAGTGCATGGGTTGGAAAATATTTAATTTAAGCAAGAGTTGGTTTATTATAGCATTTTATCCATATTTAGTTCATATGCCCTCTTTGAAGGAGTTTATATTTGGGATGTGATAGCTTTGTTCCTCTATTTATGGTTGTGAAATTTGTTTAAACCTATATGCCTATTCTATAAAGGCTAAAGGGGTAGTGAGGACAAGAGTGGGATTTGATTATTGATTTTTCTTGACTTCTCTTGTCTTCACACTCCACTTTCTGATTGGAGTAAGTGTGAGCAACCATAATATTCAATGAGAGGTAGAGGTTGCTATCACCTTTCTCATGTGAATTCATACCTAAACATTGGTGTGAATCGATTGTAGTGTTGCATAGGGGAGTAGATTGGAGTGAAATCAAATTGTCCAATTGCAAAATAATTTCAAATCGATCCAATTTTTGAAAGAATTTCTTCTAGATTGAATTGCATAAGTATAGGCTCATTGATATCAAATCAATTTTTTCAATAATATGATCAAATTCACATTCAAGACATTTTTTCATACAAAAAAGGTCAATGTGGCCATATTTGGTAACTATGCTTACAATGCCATGAATCATGGATTCAACAGACTTGGCAAAGTTGGTTGTGCATATTCAATTTTTCACGACACAAGTTCGAATGGTTGCAAACCTGCTCCATTGACATATGATTACATACCTAATAAATGGTGAAAATTGGATACTTTGTACTTGTTTTTTGTAAAATTTGTGCATTGTGAGCTTTCCTTTTACAACTCTGTTGTGACTAGTCCGAAGCTATTGTGATGATGTCATCTATGCCTTGGAATTGGATAGGAATATGACCATAGGTAACATAAGGCATATGAAAATGTGGAGACATTGTTTGGTTGCATTAGCCACTTTGGTGAGCAAAACAACCATTTGTGTAAGCTAGGCTGAAGCTACAATATAGTCAATATGTTAGAGTTAATCCATATACATAAATCACCATTGCAAGATATATAAAGAAAAAGAAAAAGAAAAAGAAATACAAAGAGCACGGGAATAAAAATAACACTATCAAATGCAAGCAAAGATGAAATATATACCAATGGTAAGACCATGTAAATACACCGTAGAGGATTGGAAGATGCAAGTGGCCTCTCCTCACCTCCTTGGAAGGGTCCTTTGTTGTTCCTTGGGGCATTTTATCTCTCTCTTTGAACCAAGAAGTGTGCAATATCTCTCCCAAGGGGAGAAATCAATGCACAAGCTTTGAGTTTATATGGTTTCAATAATGATAACTTGGGAAATGTGGTTCTCCAAGAATCATCCGAGAATCATAACAAACATGAAATTCTATCCTTGAAATGCATAAACATGGCTTCTATTTATAAGTTTTCTTCAAGATTCATAATATTTTTCTCCAAGTGTAAAAGCATGCCACTTGGATGTGGTTCCCCATGTCTTGAGTGGACATGGAACCACTAAGGTACCAACTTTGAATGGCGTGGAGCTCGAAATTGTGATGTACCTCAGCTTATGAGTAATCCTGATTGGACTTTTGCAATAAATGCACCAAATGTTGGTGAGATTTCACCTCAAGAGGATCTATGTGGATTTTGAAGAAACAAACATGTAGACACGTGCAGATTGCACAAAATCTAGACTGCAAAGTCACACAGATGCATAAAAATCCCACTTTACATAGTTTTAGTGCTTTGTTGAGTATAATGTATTAATGCCACAAGTTAACACTTTGGTGTATTGTATCAATTACCATTTTGGTGATCACCAGTATAGCTCTATGAGCAATTTTTAGGTGATAATAGATGCCACCTGATGTGTGAGGTTGGGAGAATATGTATAGCCGAAATACATTATTGGTTTCATTTGCATGTGCACTGATTCTTGGTAGAGAGAGAGAGAGAGAAAGAGACCAAGGAAACAAGGAGGTCTCGTGGAGGAAAAAAGGAAGATCCACCTAGAAAAAAACAATCATACCTAGAAATAGAATGGATTTTATACAAACAAGGTGGGCATGCCCCATGCTCATGTCATAAACATAAATGATTACAATACCAGAAAAAATGATTAGGGATCTTGTCTAGACATAATGACTAAACAAGTAACTTAGTAACACTATAACCAAAAGAATTGGTGAAGTGGGAAATCTGCATCGCCCTCAGGGGCATCGGTAATAGTAAATAATTATTCTAAGGAGAACCTTCCATGGAACTTGAAATGAACACATGCAAGAAGTGTTCATACTTGATGGCATTGATGTCCTATCAATCTTAGGGTTCTTCAACTGGAATTGGAAATTTCAATTGTCATAAAGTAAGACCCATCATGATGTGGATATGTGATGATGTCGAACATCAAGGGGGTCAATGGAAGCATAGAGAAATGATGACTCTCCCTGTCCCATCCATGGTTTCTCATTTGTATGACAATCAGAATCGAGATGTTGTAACATTCTTGGAAACTGGTGTTGATATCTACATGAATGAAGTTGTGACTGCAAAGGGAAAGGTGCCCCTTGAAATTAACTGAATATGAACTAGATATTGATTATGTAATGGTGATATGTTGTTGATGAATATGGACAAGGTTTGTGAGAAATGGGACTCAAGAMTTCCCTTGGTCATARCATAATTGATGGTTGATAAGGGTGATAGTCAAATAACCAACTTGACAAAAAGTGATATGAGGTCAGGGGGATGATTAGATATGGTAAATGTTTGTCAAATTGGGACTGAGGATGTAGTGACTAAAAATGAATCAGTAGTTTTGGGTAGAAACTCTGGGATCAATGTAACATCCCTACTATAATCCTCGGTTTAATTAATGCATAATGCAGACATGAATGTGGTTATGGCCAAACGATGTAATATGTGAATTGTATTTTTTGATTTTAATAAATATAATGTGATACCAACTGTTGAGAATATGGAAAAAGATGGGGGATGATTTTTCCACAAGAGAAGAGAGTGTCTAAGAGGGGTCCAAGGGGGGAAATGATTTATGGGTATTAATTCAAACCCACTTTCTTGAATTTTATTATCAATGGGGATAACTTCTATTTATGTTTTAGAGTATAAGATCCCAATCATTGAATAATTGTCAGAGGGTGGGTGTAGAAGTCACATCCCATAGTTATTGGAAGCATAGGGATAAAGTACAATCAACATTGGGTAGATTGAGCAGTCAACTATCTTGGGAAAATAGAGGAAATTGGTATGGGGGGAATAGACAGTTTTTCACATTGCATGAACGACAAGCAGAGAGTAGGGAAAAACAACATTGGAGCTAGAGCAATAAAGTTGGGAGAATTATGGAGCATGCTAGAGAATTTTTGGAGTGTTTTGGAGCTAAATATTGAAGAGTCGGGTTGTCAGGCATGGATGTTGAACTCATGTGGGAGTTTCACTGTAACAACAAGTGTTGTTGTTTAATGGTCACAAGGGTAGCATGAGCATGAGTGTTTCCATGTGTAAGTGTTTCCATCAATGTTGGTGTTGCCATCAATGCCAAAGGAGGATATTGTTGGATAGTTGTTTTCCATTGATGTCAAAACATGGAGAGTGATCTTGGAGATTGATGCCAACCCTTAGAGATTGATGTCGACCCTTGGAGAAGTCCAGAAGCCCGAGAGATGTGGACAAGATCCTTGGACAGTTGGTTATCATTTGTATGATCGAGATTGATGGTGAGTTAGTAGGGTAAATTTGATGTAGTCTACATGTAGCCTCGAAGGTGTGGTTATGGAACCCAAAGTTGATTGAGAAATAATGACATGAAGGACAATGAACTTGCAGGTAATACTATCATATATGGATAATACATGGTTCCAATGATATGTGGTACGCCACATGGATTCTCATGGTTAAGGAGATATGGACTTGTGAATTTGGAAGACCCGAAGAATGAGCAAGAATCCCTAGTTGGTTACAAGTCAATTAGTCAAAGGGGTAAAGTGGTTGTAACAAGTGATCTCTAGAATCCCTAAATTAAGGGAAGAAGTTACCTAGAAAAAGTATAAATACCCCTCAAGGAGTCATTCACAAACACACTCACACACTTACATTGAATATCTATCTAGTGAATTGTTACGGTATATTTTTCTCTTTTGGTGAATACGATGGGAAGTTATGTACATGGTTGGTGCATGGTTGATGATACATGTTTGGTGCATGGTTGATGCACTAGTTTTGGTACATGGTGCAAGTACAGGTTGATGCATGGTACCAGTTGGTACATGGTTGAGACACATATCTTTTTATGGTATGTGGTGATGTTGGTACATGCTTGGTAGATGCATGTGTTGGTGATGTTGAGCATATGGTATGAGATATTCTCTTGGTGATCTTGGCATGAGTTGCATGTAGATGAGAGTGGATTTGGTTTCGTGGATGAGACAATGATTGGTTGGATAGGCTGTTGTGACTGTGATTGGTTGACAATGAGAGGTTGGATACAGTGACAAGTTGTCAATTTGATGTGAAAGTGGCAGTGATAGTGATAGAGTTTGTGACATTGATAGTGGAAGAGTCCATGATAGTTGTTCTACACTTGTATTTCAGGGCGACAGGACGAGGCAATGAAAGGGGGTTGTAGCCTCCTTCTGTTGGAGCCGAAGAATCATGGAGCTGGAGCTTCCTTCAGGTTGGAGCTTGAGAACTAGGTGGTTGTATCCACCTCCCGGTTGGAGCCGGAGAACTCATAGATGATACATTGATGATGTACTACTGAACATTGTTGTTAAAGTGGAAGAATATATATTGTGGTTAAAAGTGGTAAAAAGTGATCATACTGATTCACCCCCCTCTAAGTATTCCAACAATCCCCATTGTGATACCATGGCTCCTCGCGCCTCTAAAGTAAGGAAATCTTTCTTAGGTAGACCTGACCAGCTTTAGTAGTTGTCAATGATGCAAATTTATTTGTTGAGTCTATCCCTTAGGAGGTTCAAGCTACCATGTCTACGCTAGAGGATATCAGGATAATTCACGTTGTCCAAGACGATGAGGTTGTTTATGCTCAAATGGGAAACATCATTCCAGATATGGGTTGTAGTAGAACTAGGGAGTCCAAATTATACATGACCCTAGAACTGTATTGGCACACAAAAACTATGGTCGCTCAGGGAATGCTCCTGAAGGACCAAGATTATAAACAATTCAAGAAATGAATGGAAGCCATGGAGGATAATAATAGGTTTATCATCACTTTAATCTCTGGTTAGTAAAGCACCATGGAATATTGTTTTATATCTCATAGGATGGGCATCAACTAGAGGGAGCTTCTTCAATTGCATGTCTCCATACCGACATTTCTACCCCAACCCCTTAGGTGCCTTAATTTCATGGTGGAAAGTGACCAAAATCTTTCTTATTAGACTCTTTATGAGTCCCTTTTGTTTAATATGTTTAACTTTAGCCTGTCTGGCTATCTAGCTTACTTGTCTATCATTCTTTTAAACTCTTGGTCAGTTACAGTAAAAAATGGTTACTCTTTTGATTCAAGCCTGGTTTCCTTTTTTGGTTAGACAACCAATTAGTTTTATTTATGGATTTGGTATGAAAAACTTGATGTTATCTAGATTACCAGGGGAAATAGATATATTTTTGTATTTTTTTCATAATTAAATAGACAATACTTACAAAAAAAAAATACATGGTGTTAAGGGATCTAATACATGCCGCAAAAAATGTAAAAAACTTAAAAGGAGTGATCACCAAATTGGAAAATCATTTGAAATAAGAGAATATTGTGAATAAGGATAGAGTTTTGAACATTCATGATCTTGAGAAAAAGGTGATTACTTTTGGGGTAGATCCAAACAATAAAGATGTTGTCAAATCCTTAGTAAAAGAAAAAGACCTAGAAATTTAGTTTCTTAAATCAAAATTGAAGATATCAAATGCAGAACATGATATTCAAACCAAGGAAATAGTGGAAGACGAAAAGGAAAAAAAACAACCAATGGATCAAATTTCTAAGTTGTAGGATAAAAATGTCATATTGGGCAACCTGACTCAACAATTTCCTACTCCAGAAGTGGAGATTATAGAAGTGAATGTTTTTCTAGACCAAGGAGCAGAGTAGGAAGCAAGTTTGAAAAATAAAATATCTAAGCTTTCACAATAGCTTGTGAAAGTTGAATCTATGAAATTGTAGTGAAATCTGCATAGAGAATCTGGCTAGTAACAATGAACAACAAAGTTGCAATGTGGAGAGAAGAATTGGAGAAAGAATGAAATAATTGTATTAACCAAATGAAATAATTGAAAAATACATGTGATATACTCTACATTACCGATTTGTTTTTGCATAGTAGTTATCTAGAGAGACGCGGTCACACACTAACAAAAACTAGAGTGAACTGCCACCTAGTCTTAATTAACTAGTGATGTAGTCATTAGTTAACTAACTCACACAAGTGGAGTGGAGAAAATATCATGCATGCACATGTGTGGCACTCTCCTATCCTCATGCATGTGAATTTATCCCTCCTGGTGATGATCCCAACATGAGCATACAACAGTTGGTGATAATAACAAGGTGTCCATGCGAGACTTGACTCCACTAGTCTAATTGAGGCACAATTGAGTAATGATTGAATAGGATGTGGCACCCTCATCTAGAGGAGAATATCTTAGACCAAGGTTCACTCTCAACATAGAGAAATGAACTTAGGAAAGAAATACTAGGTGGGTGTGTAATATCTCCAATAGAATCAAATATTAAACTGAAGGATGTGAAGGTAATATAATCAATATCATCAATAGGGGAAAGAGAAACCCCAAAAAATAATTGTCAGGCACAAATACCAAAAAATGATAACATTATAGCTTAAGGAAGCAAGACAATAAATGATCCAAATAAATCCTTGGATGAAATTGTAAATAAAATTCCATTAAAGAATTTTTGAATTGGAGCTAAACATATAATCTGTGATCAAATCACAATGGTAATGAACAATCTCATAATTCACTTTGATGTGCTATAGCATATTGAAGCTTTGGCACAAAGAGTACAGATTGGAATTAATAAATCAAGGACATATATTTTAGATAAGGTTCAAGTGCTAGAGGATATTATTAAGTTTCCAAATAGTATATCTCATTTTGAACTAGTTTCTTTGGGTATCAATGATTGAACCATTGGGATAATAGAAGCTGATAAAATTCAAACAAAAAGGAAATTAATACTAACACCTCAAAATAAATGTAATGTAGTTACTCATAATGACGATATTTTTAGAGAGAAACTGAGTCAACAAACTCCCCAACACAACTTCCTTCTCTCTATTTATCAAGTTTCCATACACACTCCCCAAGTCTCCTAAACAACCCTCATTAATAGAAACCAACCTACCCTTCTAGATTTTTGGGAAAACATTAGTTAAAATAAAATACTAAATGAATTACATAAAATAACAATAAAACGAAATGCAAATTCTTTCTTTTCATGCTATCTTATTAAGGCAACTTGACAATGTACCCCAAAAATTATGACAACCCACCATACCCATTTAATTCATCATACCAACCAATAATCAATGTCAATGAGGGTATTTTATGCTTCTAGATATTTATGTATGCAATATAATCATTAAACCATTAATTAAATAGTTAATAACCTAGTTTAGTAATTAGTACATCAAAAAATTATACTAGTGTAAATGTATAGGGTCTATATGCATAACTAGCGCACACATAGCTTGTGCATGTACTAGCGATAAAAAATCATTGCAACAATAATTTCCTTTAGTGCATAGTTCCTATATGATCACAACAAAGAATGCATGACAACAAATCATGTAAATGCAACATTTAATAATATTAACTAACAAAATTACAATAATTCATTAATAATTGATTATCACACTTAAAATATTAAAAGGGAATTGTCATACACCCGACCCCCTAAGCAACATTTTAAGGGATGGGGTATAATTTTTCCTCTTTCCTACAACTCCATGAATCCTCAAATGAGGACACCATCGATGTATTCTCACCGAGAGCTTTCCAATGACTAAAACCTCACCCACAATTGAGCTCTAGTTTGAAAGTTATAGCCTTCCAATTTTTTTCAGAGCATCTTTGGCCGATGACCATCCCTTTTCAGCCATGTGGCATCCATGTAAATTCACTTCTCTCACACCATATAACATGGCATGGTCATGACCAGGGTCATCATCCCCTGGTGATGATGTGGATGCTGGCTGTAGGGAGTATCTCCTGGTCTTCACGAATACCGAGCCTTTGACCCTTTCGATATTCTTGTATAGGTATACACACTTCCCCAGAGTTTCGAAGTTCGAAGGACTCTTTCCACTTATAAATATATGGTGTAGATTCTATCCACCCTTGGATATGATGGCTAAGATTCACCTATGCTTAACACATAGCTTAAAATTGACAAGGGGAAGGGTCCCACGCTTAATTCACAACCAATCCCATTACACCACATCATCATGGCATACGTGCCATGTTCAACCGAGGTTGGACACCAAACATAGGGAGTTTGACACTTCAACACTTCGGAGCTTCAACGCTTTGGAGTTTAACGCACCATCCTATATCCTCACATCTCCTGGAGTCCCGAAGTTCTGAAGTTTCGGACTCTCGAAGTCAGAATTCGTCGAAGTACTTACATTGTTCTTCCACTAGTTGATTGAATGATTGGGAAGGGTCCCCAATAGATCCTTAGATAAATGGTGCACTATGTCTCTGAATTCCTCCCCCCGATCTGATGGTTGGAGGGATTTCTCCACTTCAAGATTTCATGACCTCACATCCCTTATAGGTCTTAGCCCATTTAACTCCTCAAGGGGTTACCTATTGGAAAGGCCATAAAGGGGTTACAACTGCTTGCTGTTGGTTAACATTATCGCTTACCCTATCCTTCCACTAGGCTTGATATAATGACTGAGAGAGATCTTGAAGGATCCTTAGATATACGGCTCGTGTTACTTCACAACTTCGACATTTGAGAGTTCCAACCATTTAACACCTTTTCACTCCTTGAGCGAGTCAACGCTGAATTGATCGTAATGTATATCCAATGGTGATGAAAGATCTTGAATATCCTTAGATTTATGGCTCGCGTTACTTCACGATTGGAAAACTAGCCATAGTTTAACGACAAGACGAATCCCATGATAATGGGTAAGAGACCACCAGTTTCTAGTCAAACCATATGGTTACCATTCCGATAGGTTACCTTTGGTAGTAGTGGAATGTTGTGAGGTTTCAAAATCTCGGAACTCCAGACTTCTGAAGTCCCAAAGATCAAAAGGATTATCTCCTTTTGAGCGTAGTACAGGGTTCCAGGTTCCTAGTCATATGGGACTCTGGTGAGCCTTGAGGGTTACACCCTTAAAATTTTTCCAGGATTTGGCTAAGGTCGTCGAATTGAACCTATGGTCACTCCAAAAAATGGTTTGAAGGAAGTGCCCTTCGTCTACAGAACTCAAATTCCACATTCAGGAAAAGTGTAATTTTGAGGGATCAGTAGGACTAGAGTAGTCCCGTAGAGTCTGTCCCAACTCCACATTTGTGGATTTGGTCCTTGGGAAATCCCTTGAGTATTTCCCAACCAACATAGGGGTCAAATTATTATGTCCCCAAATTTAGTTAAACATCCATTGCTAGCATTTCTCCCTTTCTAAACAGAGGTAGGAAGATATCATCTGCAAAATATGACATCCACACTTTACTTCAAATTTCCTAGGCCACTAGGCTATCAAAGCCACAATTATATCATTCAAACATTATAACACATTTTTCCATCATCTAACTCAAGAAGATACATATTAAAACAAATCAGTAAATACTATATGAAGCTCAGAGTCACACTTATCTGAAATTGGAAATTAGTTGACAACTGTTGAAAGGGGTGATCTTTTCCACCCAACCATAGGCACAATTTCTCTTTGAGTATTCCTTAACTGGCCACCCCCTAGCTAGAACATGATTCCATTATATAGATGAAGTTTTCCTTTTTGCTCAGATACAACAAGGGACAAAGGTTATTCTCCTTTTCCCACAGGGCCCTAACAGTTCAATTTTCTATCCACCAAACAAGGGTGTTTGTTGTGATTTCTCACTCAATCACTGCATATCTATTTATCAAATTGATTAGAAAAAACTGTCCAAGTGCTCTTGTACCCATAAAACATATGTTTCTCTCAGTTCTCCTCCAAAAACCAGAGAGCCTTGCACACTTTGCTTCCTTTCGAGTGGTCTCTCGACCCATTCGTGTGTAACTTCTTCCCTCTGCCCATGGTTTTCATGAATTTTCTTTCCTTTCCCAGAAAGATTATGTGGGTCAGATCATGACATTTCCAGATAGGTACTCTTCCCATCTCCTCATTTACTCTTGAGTAAGACTTCCCAACCACCAACTTGACTGGTAATTAAATTTTATGGGATAAAATATTGTTATGGGTCTGAGAAATTTATATCCAACAATGTACTGGTCTGGCAGGGTCCTCTCAACCATCATTGGTTCCCCTTTTCATCCCCTCTCATGCATCATTATCCATACTAGTCACCTCCTTTCAGTACATATATATATATATATATAT
>ML786876.1:317107-362370 GCA_009831015.1 Picea engelmannii | reverse complement strand
AAAGGTCAAAGTAATCAAAGTGGTTTAAGAGATTTTAAAAGGTAAATAATAAAGTGAAGTGATGAGTGTATTATGATTCAAAGTGAATACAAAATAAATTATTTCAATAATAAATTTAATGGAAAAATTAGAAGTGGGTTAACCCTAAAATAAGGAAAGTGGGCAAAGTGACCTAGAAGATGTTTTTAAGGAAGATACTTGGAGAGTATAAATAAGAGGCAAGGTTCTCTAATTTTAGACACACTTGAGAATATTGAATGCCTATAGGTGTCTGAGGTAACCAAAGGATATCTAAATTGAATTTATGAGGGAAGGTGAAGAAAAGAAGGCTAGAATTCAAGGAAGGATAAATTCTTTTGATGATGTTTTCTAAGGTATGTTATTTACATGTCATCTCACCATTTTCGCAATAAATTTTTTTCTAGAATGATTTAGATGGTGATATTCCTATTAAATTGAGGAAACATATCCAAGTATCTGTGGTAAAATATTCAACTTGTGGGTCGTTGTATTTTTGGAGTTACACTCCGTGGAAAATAGGGTTTCTGGCTAGTCCTGAAACTAGTCAAAAAATAGGTGTTTTGGGTAAAAATGTCATAACGTCTTCATAACAAATCCAAATTCAGTAAGACAAAATGTGTTGGTTAGAGTAAATTCTTTAGTATTCTTTGTAACATTTTTATATTTATTCAACAAACATTCCTTGCGGGGAACGCTCTACAAGATCACTCTCTAGAATAAGCCAGAATTCATAAAGGTATGCCATTTTTGCTATAACTATATTTCTGAGAGGTTCCAAGTAGTGAAACCTGGATGAGTTGCATAAAACAAACTGAAGAACATTGTGTATCAGTTTCATATATTTATTCATTATAGGTACAAAGTTATGATTATTTCAAGTTAGGGTTGTTGACTAATCCAAAACTAGTCATGTGAGACTAAAGAAAAGTTTGATGTAAATGCTAGTCTCTTGTTGTTTAAAGTTAAGGAAGGTTTGTAGGTATGTGATCATATAAACCAGGTCTATTACAAAGTTATAAATCATATTTGGATGATGAAATTGATGTGGGCTTTTGGTTGAGGTACAAGTTAGGTACATGGTTGAGACAAGTAGTTGATGAGTTGGCACATACATGAGGTGTATAGTTGATGATGTTGGTACATATGGATGAGTCATAGTTGATGAGTAGTTGACACAACATTGGTACATACTTGGTACATGGTTGGTTTCATTTGTTTATGGTACAGGTTGATTACAAATTGTTTTGTACAGGTTGGTACATGGTTGATGCACTTGTTTATGGTACAGGTTGGTGCATGGTTGATTCACTTGTTTATGGTACAGGTTTATGCATGGTTGATGCATAGTTCAGGTTTATTGGTATAGGTTTACAATGGTATATCTCACAGTGATAATGTGACAGTGGTTCCATAATTCTACTTCTACTTCAGGGTGGTTGGACGGGGCAAGGAGAGGTGGTTGTAGCCACCTTCCGGTTGTAGCCGGAGAACATAGGGGGTTGTAGCACTCATATGATACTTGTGCACTTTCAAATCTCTCCTTGATGTCTAATTCACAAGTACTTGCAACTTCCAAATGAATCACCTTCATACTTCTATTGAGGGAATCAACCACTATGTTTTCCTTTCCCTTAATATGTTTGATTTCAAAATCAAATTCACTAAGGAGAGCCATCCACCTAACATGTCTAGCATTGAGTTTGGGCTGATAAAACAAGTATCTCAACCCACTATGGTTTCTCATAAGTATGAATATTCTTCCTAGGAGGCAATGCCTCCACATTTTTATAGCATGTACAATGGTTTCCAATTCTAGGTCATGTGTCACATAATTGATTTCATGTGCATTCAATTTTCTGGATTCATAGAAGATTACATATCCTTCTTACATGAGGAATCCTCTGGGTCCCTCTTTACTGTCATCGATACATACCATGAAGTACTTGTCCGGGTCTACAATTTTCAACACTGGTGCATTGGTTAAAAGGTGTTTTAATTGGTGAAAACTCTCTTCACATTATGTGGTCCAAACAAATTTAACTCCCTTTTTCTATAGGGAGGTGATTGGGCAACCAATCTTGGAAAACCCCTTTATGAACCTTCTATAGTGTCATGCTAGTCCCATAAAGGATATGATATAAGATACATCCTTTAGTGTAGGCCAATCCATGATGGCTTTGATCTTGTCTAGGTAAACTACCACTCCTTCCTCAGTGATGACATGGCCTAAGTAATAAACTTGTTTTTTAAAGAAGTCACATTTGCTAAAATTTTCATAGAGATTGTGTTCTTTCAGCACTTGAAGCATTGAATTTAGGTGTTCTTCATTCTCTTCCCTACTCTTAGAGTAGATCAGAATGTCATCTATGAAAACCAACACAAATATCTCCAAGAATTTTTTGAGTACATTATTCATTAGGCACATAAAGGTGGTCGGTGCATTGGTAAGCCCAAATGACATCACCACACATTCATAGTGCCCATATATTGTCCTAAAGGTTTTTTTATGGATTTCTTCATCCTTAATTGGGACTTGATGGTACCCCAACCTTAAATCCGTCTTATAAAATTTTGTAGCAACACTCAAATGGTCAAATAGGTCATTAATTATGGGAAAGGGATACATATTCTTAATGGTCATCTTTTTGAGTTGTCCATAGTCTATGCACAACCTGAGTGTGCCATCCTTCTTCTTCACAAATAAGGCTAGTGCAGGCTGGTTCTCCCTAAGGAGACACACTAGGTCGAATGTAACTTTTTTCCAACATCTCCTTTAGTTGTAGTTTGATATCAACTAGCTCTTTTGTACTCATTCTATAGGGTGCTCTAGACATTGACACTACTCTGGGTACAAGTTCTATTGAAAAATTAATATCTCTTCTTGGACATAGACCTGCTACCTCTTTTAGAAACACACATTTACACTCTCTTAATATAGGATGGTCCTCTAGACTTGGTTTATTATCCTCAACAAAGTTCAACACTTGTATTGCATACAAATGAATTCCTTTTCTGTAATACTTATTCACTTGAAGGGATGATATTTGTCTCACTGAGACATGCTTTTGAATTCCTTGTAGGGTTATTCCCCCCTTTTCCTCATCTCCACACTCCGATTTTTTATTATAATAGTCCAACTTAGCTTTATGGGCATCCAACCAATCCATGCCAATCAATAGGCTCTAAAGCGAGTATGTTTAAAGTTGCTTGGGTGTGAAATCCATTCAAAATGAATTGGCATGCTAGTATGACCTCTTTCACCTTTATTTTTGTTCCAATGGCTAGCTGTACCAACCATGATTTATCATGTTTTACTTTCTACAATTTACTTTTCTTAACAGTTTGAGGGGAAACATAACTCATTTTAGAACAAGGGTGTATTAAAATGGAAACTATATGGTTGGAAATCATACCTTCCATCACCACCACTGAATCTTGGTGATCAGAGTGTCGATTATCCAGGGATGTAAAATTTTTTGGCAGGCTCCTAGAAACGTCATTGATTGTGGTAGCTTCCTAGATGTTGTAGACGCTCCTATTTTCTTGCTTCCTATGGGGGAAGTCCCTCAACAAATTCTCTTATCCACATCCCCAACATTTCAATGGTTCTTTCATTTTATTGTCAGTATTTATTGGGATTGATCATGTTAGCACTCTATAATTTTCCCAAGGCTGTGGAGGAAATCACGGAGGTAACATCAAACCACTTGGAGTCCTAGATCTATCCCTCCAAGACTTATAGAAGGCTCTCTTTGTCTGATCTATATTTGTTTTTAATAATATATTAGGCTAGCTATCTAGTTCAGTCTTGGGTTTTTTTATTGGAGTTGGTCGAAACAGGAAGAAAAGCCATTGGGAAATGGAGTCACAAGATGATGTTCAGTAAAGGGTCGGTTCTACAGACAACCCTACAGGGCAAGATAGAAATTCTTGTTGGATTCTTTGATATTTATTTTGGATTTAGAGGAAAAATATGAGAGGACCAGGTTATAACAGGGCAATAAATAATCCTAGAATTAACCCTTAAGTAGAAAACATTGATAATCATGTCAAGCCAGAAACAAAGTGTATATCTCAACAATTTTTGTTCTTTAAACTTCTTAGCATAATTTGGAATATGAATAACATAAGAAGCACAATGGAAACACATTACAATGATAGAGGTACTTCACCACCAATATTGACACATGAATCATGTAACTGCTGCAATTGTATTAATGGATTGATGAATTATGGAACTGTGAGCTGATTACAATAATGGGAAATATTTCTTCAACAGGTTCCAACCCCTGTTTAATATTTTACATATTCATATATATAGAGAGATTTCCCTCAGCTCCCAAGCTCGAGCCATAAACCTTCTTTCTAAAAATAGAAAGTTGTTACAAAAACTTGACACTTGTACCAACAAACTGGCTTATTCTTAGGAACTAACCTAACAAAAAATGATTTGAAATATGGAAATGCCACTTGAACACCTCGAATGCTAGAGATTATTAATACTGAAGAGGACCATGAGGCTGAGTTCACTACATTCACTTGCCACCTGTATATGCTCCATCGAATGAGTAACTTCTAACTGATATGTAGGAAATCTCTGCCACTTGATTTTACCCTTGATCTCACACTTGGAATCTACTTAACCCCTATTATAGCAACTGCATTCCCTACTTATATTTGTCTACTGTTGTGCATCTAAAGGATAAACCTTAACACTGGGTGGATATCTCCATAATTTTCCTAGCATTCATGTTACTGCAACGTTGATAATTTTGAGATATTTCAGATTACAAGACATATAAGTAAGACTCAACAAGGACTAGCCAACAAGACTTCCACTTAGTCTTCGAAAATCTAGATCTTGGTATACTCTGGATGTCATCCATTTTTGACTTCTCAAATTGATTCCTATCGAAAATAACTAAACAATATCCTTAGTTCAATAATTATCAAACATTTTGTAAATAACCAGTCATCAGTTGACACTATCACATTTGGCAACCGACCTCTAACTACAGGGGCAGAAAGTGAAAAAAAGGATCCAAAAGCATGGCTCCACACACAGAGCTTCTTCATGGCCTCATATAATTCCTCCTTTTGATCCAGGTTCACCATTAGGCCTACTTAGAATAGACTAAGGACCAATGTTAGAATTCATAATAATGACAGTATTGGTGAAACCTACAGTTCGACCCTAAGAATCAATAATCTTTCCATCATATTCATCTTCTACAACTTGAGGTTGGATTGCTCGATATATTATTAATGACCTATTAAGCGCTTTTCTGTGAGTCACATTTCTTGTCTGTGGACCCCCTGACTACTCCGCAAGGCACTTCAAAACAATTTTCCCCTTCCCTCATGATGAACTTGCATGTACATCATCCAAGCCTTCGATGGAAGAATTCCCAGCTCCTATTGAAAATATAGATTTTATAGAAGGGCGATGATCAACTGCAGTTGGATTAAAGATAACTAGAAAATGTTCTAAGAAAGGCAATGCGTTTTGTAATTTTTTGACCAAAACCTTCATAGGATTTCCTTTGTCATAAGACACACCGCCATATCTGTTTGCAACATTATCACCATCAAAATCATCAATATCCACTGCTGATCCATCATCTAGGTTGCATGAAAAAAATGCCAAAGGAATATCATGAGGGAGATACTGTGTAAACCTTTTCACCCATGACCTCTTCTATGCTACTAAAGACTGTTTCTTACCAAAGTAATGAGACATGTTTTTACTTGAGCAATCATAACCATCGAGGTTGTCCGGGTTGCACCTTTTGACCTAATACATGCTTTGGAAAACTACGCAATCACCTTGGAACATTATCTCCATTACATATGGCGCATCAACATCTGAACCTACACACATTGGCTATTAATGCCTTCCCATTCCTTGACACATGAACTCCAGTCGACACATGGGTGCATAAAGTAACTCTGCATTTTTATTTTTTAAAACTTTTGGGATATATCCCACATTGGTCGAGCAAAAGCACATTTTGATGTTTATGTATGCAAATTTTTTCACGGTATGATAACGAAATGAGCGCAAGGCTACACATTTTTTCTTGGCACATGATGCGCTATGCTTGTGTATTGTGTTGACTTGTGTGTTGTGGATGCAACTCGCATGGAGCTGGAGCAGGAGTTAAGCCTTCTGGCTTATTTTTTGATGAAAATTTCAATAAAATATTCATAGAACCCTACACAAGGCCAAGAGCCAATTTTGGCTTAAAAAGGCCAAATTTGACAAATAAAGCCAAAGTTTAGGTTAATAAAAAAACAAAAACTTTGCAATATATAAATTTTGCCATACAAATCAACTGTTCATAATTTCTTGCCCAAAATGCATAAATTTTTTTCCCCAAAGCACCTAAGAAACCAAAGATTTCTTAAAAACCAACTTTATGAAAAAATCCAAAAATTAACATGTGATAACATCTGAGATGTATTGAGAGATTTTTGCCACCTTCACATCTTCACTATGTGTCATGAGCAATAGAGTTATGAGAAATCTCCTTTATGCCTGAAATAGATATCAGTCAGAATATTGATTTCTCTATAAGTTATAGGGTCCTAACATAGGATCCACCTGGGGATGGCAACTCAACATGAAGTGTCAAGAATATCATAACTCTGAGTGTGAAGACCAATGGTCTCCATTGGGTTTTCCCAAACTGCAACCTAAAACCCATGACCATTTCTTGTACCTGTTCCAAACCCGAGGGCTACAAACCAAACTGAAAATAAAACTATGAAAAATTGAACAGCAAGAAGTTCTCATCCTGTTGAGCTTATTGGAACACTCCTACCTAGTCTAATCTACTAATAATTTTGTTTTTCTAAATGATACAATAATTCTAGTGCAGTCAGTCAAGTAACTGCTTATATACATTGACTTCTTGTCTGTTTATTAAAAACATTAGAGAAACAACTTGACCTTTTGTCTAGAAAACCCCAGCTGTGCAATGTAATGGCGACTATAGATGGATGTGTACAATGGAATTAGAAATACTCTTCATATAATCAACTATAGGATCCATAAATTCATAATTTATTGATATACATTTTAGGCTCTCAATGACAAGTTGATCTTGGATGACTTTTTCAAGTTCTTCATAAAGGCTGAACCTTGATTCCAGGTTTACAATATCAGGCTCATAACCATATTATTCCTCTATCTGCAAGTCAAATGGTATAACAATTTCCTCTCTTTTTGGAGGAGGAAGACTTTCCAAGAACTGTTTAGGATCTTGGAAATCAAATGATTCAATTTGAACATCCAATAGTTCAAATTATTTTTCTAATCCTTCAACAACTAAACCAAGAAAACAACTTTTACATTCAGGTGTGAGTCAGCTGGATTTCAAACAAAGAAATACTGATGTTGAGAAATTCTAATCAATCTGAAATTCTTCTAACTCATCCCTCAAAGTTTGTAACATTTCACCAGATAAAGGGTTTGCCACATACCCTGTCACCTTGGATCACCATCAATGCTCTGAAATCTAGATTCTTTGATAGTGAAGTCGCTCTAAATTTTGAAGCTCAGGATATTGAACAATGGAGTCACTAGGTGAATGGTACAACCTTCCTGTGTTTGGCTTCTGTTCACCATCAAAAGTCAAATCTGAACCTGATATACTTTTCTGGAGAACCTAAAAGCTCGTTCGCCAGTATTGTCACCACTATGTTAGCACTCTGTAATTTTCCCAAGGTTGTGGAGGCAATCACATAGGTAACATCAAACCACTTGGAGTTCTGGATCTGGCCCTCCAAGACTTAGAGAGGGCTCTCTCTATTTGATCTAGCTTTGTTTTAAAGAATATATTAGGCTAGCTATCTAGTTTAGTGTTTGGTTTTTTTATTGGAGTTGGTCGAAACAAGAAGAAAAGCCATTGATCAATGGATTCACAAGCTGAAGTTCAGTCAAGGGCCAATTCTACAGACATCCCTACAGGGAAAGATAGGCATTCTTGTTGGATTCTTTGATATTTATTTTGGATTTAGAGGAAAAATATGAGAGGACCATGTTATAATAGGGAAATAAAGAATCTTGGAATTAACCCTTAAGAAAAAAACATTGATAATTATGTCAAGCCATAAACATAGTGTATATCTCAACAAATTATGTTCTTTAAACTTCGTAGCATAATTTAGAATATGAATAACTTAAGAAACACAATGGAAACACATTACAATGATAGAGGTACTTCACCACCAAGATTGACACATGAATCCTGTAACTGTTGCAATTGTATTAATGGATTGATGGAATGTGGCTCTGTGAGTTGATTACAATAATGAGAAATATTTCTTCAACAGGTTCCAACCCATGTTTAATCTTTTATATATGAATATATAGAGAGATATTTCCCTCAACCCCCAAGCTCGATCCATAAACCTTCTTTCTAAAAATAGAAAGTTGTTACAGAAACTTGACACTTGTACCAACAAACTACCTTATTCTTAGGAACTAAGCTAACAGAAAATGATTTGAATCTAGAAATGCCACTTGAACACCTCAAATGCTAGATATTTTTAATACTGAAGAGGACAATGATGTTGAGTTCACTCAATTCAATTTCCACCTGTATATGCTCCATTGAATGAGTAATTCCTACCTGATATGTAGGAAAGCTCTACCACTTGCTTTTACCCTCGATATCACACTTGGCATTTACTTAACCCCTGTTATAACAACTGCATGCCCTATTGATCTTTGTCTATGTTAGTGCATCTGAAGGCTAAACCTGAACATTGGGTGGATATCTCCATAAATTTCCTAGCATTCATGCTGTTGCAACGTTGATAATTTTGAGATATTTCAGATTGCAAGAAATATAAGTAAGACTCAGCAAGGACTAGCCAACAAGACTGCCACTTAGTCTTAAAAAATATAGAGCTTGGTATACTCTGGATGTCATCCATTTTTAACTTCTCAAATTGATGCCTATCGAAAAGAACTAAACAATAGCCCTAGTTCAATAATTATCAAATATTTTTCAAATAACCAGTCATCAATTGACACTATCACATTTGGCAACCAATCTCTAACTACAAGGGAAGAAAGTGCATAAAAGGATGCAAAAGCATGGCTCCACACATAGAGCTTCTTCATGGCCTCATAGACTTACTCCTTTTGAGCCAGGTTCACCATTAGGCCTACTTAGAATATACTAAGGACCAATGTTAGAAGTCATAATAATGAGAGTATTGGTGAAACCTACAATTATACCCTGGGAATCAATAATATTTCCATCATCTTCATCTGCTACAACTTGAGGTTGGATTTCTCGATATATTATTAATGCCCTGTTAAGCGCTTTTCTGTGAGTCGTATTTCTTGTCTGTGGACCCCCTGACTAGTCTGCAAGGAATTTCAAAACAATTTCCCCCTTCCCTCATGATGAAATTGCATGTACATCATCCAAGCCTTCGCTGGAATAATTCCCAACACCTATTGAAAAACTAGATTTTATAGAAGGGTGATGATCAACTGCAGTTGGAGTAAATATAACTGGAAAATGTTCTAAGAAAGGAAATGAATTTTTATAATTTGTTGACCAAAACCTTCATAGGAGTTCCTTTGTCAAAAGACACACTGCCAGATCTGTTTGCAGCATTATCACCATCAAAATCATCAATATCCACTGCCGATCCATCATCTAGGTTGCATGAAAAAAATTTCAAAGGAATATCATGAGGGAGATACTGTGTAAACCCTTTCACCCATGACCTCTGCTATGTTACTAAATACTGTTTCTTACTGAAATAATGAGACAGGTTTTTACTTGAGCAAGCATAACCATTGAGGGTGTCCAGGTTGTGCCTTTTGACCTGATACATGCTTTGGACAACTGCGCAACCACCTTGGCACATGATCTCCGTTACAGATGGCGCATCAACATGTGAACCTACACACATTGGTTGTCAATGCCTTGCCATTCCTTGACACATGAACTCCAGACGACACATGGGCGCATAGAGTAACTTTGCATTTTTATTTTTAAAACTTTTGGGACATATCCCACATCGGTCAGAAAAACTCACGTTTTGATGTTTATATATGTGAGTGTTTGCATGGTATGTTAATGAAATGAGCCCAAGGCTACACATATTTTCTTGGCTGTTGATGTGCTAAGCTTGTGTATTGTGTTGACTTCTGTGTTGTGGATGCACGCACATGGAGTTGGAGCGGGAGCTAATCCTTCTATCTTATTTTTTGATGAAAATTTCAATAAAATATTCATAGAATCCTACATAAGGCCGAGAGCCAATTTTGGCTTAAAAAGGACAAATTTGACTAATAAAGCCAAAGTTTAGGTTAATAAAAACCATAAACTTTGCAATAATCCTTCTATCTTATTTTTTGATGAAAATTTCAATAAAATATTCATAGAATCCTACATAAGGCCGAGAGCCAATTTTGGCTTAAAAAGGACAAATTTGACTAATAAAGCCAAAGTTTAGGTTAATAAAAACCATAAACTTTGCAATAATCCTTCTATCTTATTTTTTGATGAAAATTTCAATAAAATATTCATAGAATCCTACATAAGGCCGAGAGCCAATTTTGGCTTAAAAAGGACAAATTTGACTAATAAAGCCAAAGTTTAGGTTAATAAAAACCATAAACTTTGCAATATATAACTTTTTCCATGCAAACCAACTGTTCATAATTTATTGCCCAAAATGCATACAATTTTTGCCCCAAAGCACCTAAGAAACCAAAGATTTATTAAAAACCAACTTTATGACAAAATCCAAAAATTAACATGTGATAACAACTGAGATGTATTGAGAGATTTTTGCCACCTTCACATCTTCACTATGCGTCATGAGCAATTACATTATGAGCAATATGCTTTATGCCTGAAATAGATATCAGTCAAAATATTTATTTCCTTGTAAATTATAGGGTCCTAACAGATCCAAAGGCTTTATTTCCACCCGGAGATGGAAAATTATGCTGATACACACTTTTAGTAGGAAGGCTCATCTTAGAGAATTTCCCATGGTTCCTAAAGCTTGAAGGTTTAAACCCCTTCTTCTTTAATCCCAATTTTCTTTCCTTTTTCCAATCCTTCTAAGGTTTTGACCTGTGCTTGAATTTCTCATAGCAATACCTTTCCTTCCTTATGGTGTCTTCTAGAGTCTTGGGTTCATCAAAATCAATTCCGTCTTCATAGGGCTGAGGAAACCTGCTAATGAATCATTTCAGCTTAGCCTTTTCATCCTTGATGTAAGGCACGTACCTCAACAACTCAAGGAATTTGTTGAAATATTCATCAATGGTGAGTTTTCCAAGTTTGAGTTCATAGAATTCCTTAGTCCTTTCATCATAGTACATTTCAGACACATACTTCCTCTTAAAGTATTTCTCGAATTATTTCCATGAAAAATACTTCTCATGAATTCCTTTCACATTTCTAAGGTCCTCCCACCAAATGGAGGCATTTCCATTCAAGTTAATGATGGCTACTCGGGCCTTTAAGTTCTCAAAGTAGTCATGGACTTTAAAGTACTTATTTAGGATGAGTAGCCAAGATTCTTCTTCTTCCCCCTTCTTAATATCTCCATCGAAAGTGGTGTTAGAATATAGAATATGGTGTGCTCGTTTTACCATTGATGATACCCTCGTCACCCAACCATAGGCCGAAGCCACCCTCCAAGCACCATAACCTTGACTGAGAATTCCTCTGGAAGCAAACCCTAGGCTAGATAGCCAAACAAAGGGTAGCACACCTTTCCCCAAGGATAACACATCACAAAAGGCTGATAAGATAGTCCAAACCCTAGCCAAGAGATATTCAAGCCAATACTGAAAACTTGTTGCTGTTGCAGCTGCACCTAGAGCTCTCCTCCACACATGCGCACCAAACTGGGAATTGCAGTGCGCACCAAACTGGGAACTGCAAATCTGAGATGCTGTCAAATGAGAACTGGCGCCCTGTAATTATACTGGTTTTGCCAGATTTGCTGGGGATGACTTCTCCTTCTGGATATGTGTCTGTTCAATATATTATTACCATTTCTGGCTGACTTCTTCTCTTGGAAGCTAATAACCTAATATAAATTATCTTCTTTAGCCGACAAAAAATCTAGGGTTATTAGCCAACTTATTAGGGTTTCTCTTGCTTCCTGGAGTCTTCTATTCTCATCAGGTTCACATGTGGAGGTAAATACCTCCCGCAGCTACCATAATATCAACACTCCCTCTTAGAAAGGGAGGTATTTCAGGTAATGGTCTTGAGCACAAAAATATAACATTTACCCGGTAGCATCAATATAGTCGTCTAGACTATCTCATGACTAGATCATGAGCATCACCATCCCCATCAATTGCATCATCTCTCGAAACCATACTTCATCTGAGTAATTAGACATGATGCTGGATAAGTCACTCACACCATAGAGTGATACAAGAGCCACTCTTATAATCTAGAGGAGTAAATGCTCTGAACCAATTTCCATCTGAAAAATCTTTGTTCATCATTTGTCTGGATGGTGATTATTTTCAATAAAATGTTGATAGTTTTCAAGGCAGTTAGAACAGAAATAGAACACAACTGTGTCTATCCATAGTAGTACATAACTACAATCCATTGGTTCACTACCACACCAAGTAACACACAAGTACTTGATCAACAATGTATGGTTGCGAGTAGTGGAACATATCCACCACAATAGTCCTCATCTACTGTCATACAGTGTTCATAACAAACATCCGATAGCAACCCGCATAGAAGCAATGTTATGATATATAATGAATTATTTGGGCCAATCTTTCGCTCACATCTGTGAGCTCTGAAAGAATATCTGCCTCATGAACAGTGGAACATATCCACCATAGTAGTCTATATCTACTGTCTTCATAACAAACATCTGATAACAACCTGCACAGAAACAATGTTATGATATAAACTAATTTGTCTGGGCCAATCTTTCACTCACATCTGTGAGCTCTGAAAGAATATCTGCCTCAAAATAGTGGAACGCATCCACCACAGTAGTATATGTCTACTATCTGGAGACAGGTAGTCTCCATAACAATCATCTGATGCCATCCTGCACAGAAAATATTGGTAAAAATAAGATGAATCATCTGGGCCAATCTTTCACTCACGTTTGTGAGATTTGAAAGAATATCTGCCCTCATCAACAATGGGCTATCTTCCCTATTCTTCTCAAACAAGGAAGGATGTTTGTTTCTGATTTTTGAGCATGGACCATTCCTCACCCTGGGCCATTCTTCCTACACTAATCAAAGTGCACCCTGGACAGAATGTATAAACCCTAAGGAATGTCTGAGTCTGGACCACTCCTCACCTTGGGCCATTCCTCCTACACTAATAAAAGTGCACCCCAGAGAGAATGTATAAACCCTAAGGAATTTCTGTCTTGGACCATTCCCCACCCTGGGCCATTCCTCCTACACTAATCAAAGTGCACCTTGGAGAGAATGTATAACCCTAAGGAATGTTTGTCCCTGATTGCTGAGACTGGACCATTCCTCCTACACTAATCAAAGTGAACCCTGGAGAGAATGTGTAAACCCTAAGGAATGATTGTCTATACCATTTCCTCTATTAACCACAAGAGGAAAAGACTGTCCTGCATCAACCTCCAAAACAAACCATTCCTCATGTTAACAATAATGTGAAATCGTTGTCTGGCGAGGCGGGCCAGTATTCTTGAGTAACCCTCAATAAGAGAGACTACCCTAGACCACTCCCCATGTTAACCACAATGGGTAGTCACCATCTATGATACATTAACAATTAGACTACTTCCCATGTTAACCACAATGGAAAGTCACTATCCGTCGAAAATCTCAATCCACTTTCTGAACAGGAAAGCATCTGTCCAAGATGGACTATTTTTCAATGAATATCTTCAATAATATTTTCAGTGCTCCCTCCTAACTTGGAGAGTCATTTCTTCCTTTTTCAATAAGAAGGAATTCGTTTCCACAAGCTCCATCTTGAGTACGCAAACTCTTTCATCTTGGATAGAAGCTTTACCAAAATGTCTGCTTATCTTCTCATCTGTGGAGATATGTATTGGAGAGATCATTTTCTCCTTTCTGGACTTCATCATGGATAATATAATGCTTAATTTCAATTGTACTTTAGTCTGAAACAATGTGAAGGCTTCATGTAGATCTGAACAATAGAGTATATCATAGTTGGAAAACTGGAACATATCTATGTGGCACTTCTTCTGTCATCATGAGATCTGATCTACTGAGTAGTCATCTTGATGTTATAAGAAATCTTCACCACGCTTTTGCTGTGCACTGGAGGTTCTCCACCAATTTATCTTCTTTTTATCTACATACAAGAGTCTCTTTCTAGTATGCCTCAAAGTCTTGAGATTGCTTTTCATCTGCTCTTTATTCACTTTCTCTAGAGAACATTCTTTGCATTCATCTGATGTAGAACTCCAACTCATGGATGTTGCAGATGATATAATGACTCATGTAGTGATATGTCTGGTGTACTGGAACAAGTAATCATCATAGTATTCTCCCTCCATCTGGGAGAACCTCTGGTTCTAGATCTCTCAATGCTTTTATTCATAAGTCTTCTATACATTGTTCTTCATCACGACTTCAAGTTCTTCTGCTTGATTTCTTTTATTGAGTTCATATCAGGCTGGTAATATTTTGCTTCTTAATATTATGACTGGTTGTTCTAGATTTTCTTTCTTTCTTGGAGTTTTCATGTTTTTCTTTAGTTCTCGGGTCCATGGAGTTTCTTATAGATTCCATGCCCTAGAGATTCCATTTCTTACTTTCATCATAGGATCGCAAATCTCGATGGACAACCAGGAATACTTTAAGGCTTCTCTTCGAAGAAGTCTTCTTCTGCGGTTGAACTGAACACGTACTGTCTTTTCATGGATTCTACCATGGATATATATATATTTCATCATCTTCAATGGATCATAGGATTAGCTCCCTCCTAACCCTTGCTTCATGTAAGAGTGCATATAATTATCTCCCTCCGTCTGATAGAGTCCATACTTCCATTTGCATCCTTATTGTCTTCTGCAATATATAATTGGCTTTCTTGTCTAACAGAGTCCACGCTTCTGTCTTGTTGTCTTTGTCATAAGTCTTTTCCAATTTCCTCTTGATTGCTGAATTCTTTCTGTCTTTGCTTCTACTAAGTTTCTTCATGATTGATTCGGCTTATCTTGCAATAGATTCCACATGATTTGTATTTCATTATTTCATGTGTATTATCTAATGATAACTCTTTTCATATTGTTTGTTCATCCATAGGTATAGTTCTTCTTGGAACACATTATCTTCCAAGAGATAGATATATAAGATATGTACATAGACGATGCAAACAAGAAATGTACAAGGAATAAGAAGAGTGTTGTTACCTTTTTAGAAGAAGAAGTCTCTTCCATCCTTCTTAGTCTTCTTTGTATGTTCCTTTTCTTTGGCAATCAATGCTTCGTGTTTCTCCTTCCTTTTCTTTAGCTTGTGACACTGATTCTTGTAGTGACCATACTTTTGACAGTTGAAGCATTGTACTTTTGAAATGTATTTCTCTTGATTTGGCTTCCTCCTTGAGCCAAACTTCCTTTTGTTCCTAAAGTTCTTGAGTCTTGTTGTGAAGGCTTGATCATCATACTTCTTTTGGGGTTTCTCCTTTGCATTGATCCTTGATTCTTCTTGAGCACATCAAGTTCAAAGTTCTTCAAATGTCGGATATTCATTTCTTGTGTTCATGCTTGCGGCAAATGCATCCCACATCTTGGGAAGACCATTGAGTACTATGTTCACCAATTCCTTTTCTGAAGTGATCTCTTCAATAGCTTTTAGTTGATCTCTTAACTGGGAGATCCTTACAAATTATGATATGCTGTCATCATCATTCATCTTCATATCACAGATCTCATTCTTTAGATTCATAACTTGTCCGATGTTTCTGACTGAGAAGAGATTTGTTAGGGCATCATACATATTCTTTGATGAGTCAATATGGGAGATGTAGGGTATCAAGTAGTCTTTTATAGAATCCACTATGATACTCATGGAATTGATGTCAACATCTTTGAACTTCTGCATAGCTACAACATTCTGTGATTCCTTCTCTTTTCCTTCTTCAAACTTTGGCTTCACGATCTTTCCTTTCACGATATCCAACACTTTGTTCTTAATAAGAATGAGATCAATCCTTTTCTTCCATGCTCTGAAGTTAGAGGCTCCATATAACTTGTTCTCAGACTTCATAGAGTTCGTCATGGTTGCTTGACTTGGCCAAACCCTAGATTTGACCAGAAATCCAAACTTCATGTCTTGGCCTTCTGAGAGTGCTAGCGGATGCACTAGGCTAGGGTGCACCAATCTATCTAAAGATTATGTCAATCCATTCACTTAAGGTGCCTCAACAAGAGGATTAGGGTTTCTGCAACTGCTTCTGCTAGTAACCCTAGCTGCAGTGTCTTGGAAGCTACTTCTTCTAGTAACCCTAGCGGCAGTTACTCAATGAGCTCAATATCCTAGTAGCTATGTTGCCTTCCAGTGTTTAGACTGAATGAAGGAGGTGTGGGCCCATAACCTGTTAGAATATAGAATATGGTGTGCTCATTTTACCATTGAAGATACCCTCGCCACCCAACCATAGGCCGAAGCCACCCTCCGAGCACCTTAACCTTGACTGAGAATTCCTTCGAAAGAAAACCCTAGGCTAGATAGCCAAACAAAGGGTAGAGCACCTTTCCCCAAGGATAACGCATCACAAAAATCTGATCAAATAGTCCAAACCCTAGCCAAGAGATATTCAAGCCAATACTGAAAACTTGCTGCTACTGCAACTGCACCTGCAACTCTCCTCCACATGTGCGCACCAAACTGGGAACTGCAGTGTGCACCAAACTGGGAACTGCAATTCTGAGATGCTGTCAAATGAGAATTGATGCCCTATATTTATACTGGTTCTGCCAGATTTGCTGGGGCCGACTTCTCCTTCTGGATATGTGTCTGTTCAATATTTTATTATTATTTCTGGCCGACTTCTTCTCTTGGAAGCTAATAACCTAATATAAATTATCTTCTTGAGCCGACAAGACTTCTAGGGTTATTAGCCAACTTATTAGGGTTTCTCTTGCTTCTCGGAGTCTTCTATTCTCATCAGGTTCACACGTGGAGGTAAATACCTCCCACAGCTACCATAATATCAATAAGTGGGTGGTTTAGCTTTCTTAAACTCTTTAGGGTCATGGCTCCTGGAAAGTTTCCTCCTCTTTCTTCTCCCATGAGAATGTAAACTAGTCTCACTGCTAGACAAATCCTTGGAGTTGTCAATTTCCTCACTAGAGTATTCTTCAGTTTAATCCTTGGCATTGAAATGTATCTTGGCTCCATGTTGGGCCTTCTTTGAGGTGCTTCTTCTCGTGTTTCTATTTTCAGGACCACGCTTTTGTATCTCAAGTGGACTTTGGGTTTTATTAATATGATGTATATCCACATTACTAGTTGTTGGCCCATGTTGCATATGATTTTGTATATCTGATAGCCTTTGCAGTAGGACTGCATTCATTTCAGTTTTTTTTTCCTGGCCTTTCATCAAGCTTTCATTTTCTTCCTTACAATTTTTCAATTCTGCCATAAGGCTTCTTATTGTTTCAACTAAGTTTGGAGGGGTTTCCACCAGCCTCCTCTCATCAAATTCTTCTTCTCTATTGTGGGATCTTTCTCCCCACTCATGGTGTGTCACCATTCTTTACTTTGTAGTTTTCCTTGTTTTCCACTAATTGTTTAAGTGTTGATAACAACATTTTCTATTAGTCAAATATCCTCAATTTTTATGAACAACACAGGTAAAAAAAAATTGTAAGGTAAAATTAGCTTCATTATTCCACATATAACAACAATATGCATTTCAGATTCAAAACATGTAAACAACAGAAGGTCTCACTCTCTAAAGCTTAAATAATCTCTTACAGGTGGGTAGGGTAGAGTGCCCTTCCCCTTAAAGTTTTTATATTAAATTTTGTTCCGCTCTTTCATGAGCCCAAGCAGGCCAAGTGTTGTTTCCTTCTCTGATACCAATTTGTCACACACCCAAACCCCTAAGTAGAATTTTAAGGGTTGGGGTATAATTTTTATGCTTTCCTACACTCCCTGAATTCTCAAGTGGGGACACCATCATCATATTCTCATCGAGAGCTTTCCAATGACTAAAACCTCGCCCAAAATTGAGCTCTGGTTTGAAATTTATATCCTTCCAAATTTTTTCAGGTTGTCTTTGGTCATCGACCATCCTGTTTCATCCACGTTTCATCCACGTAACTTCAATTCTCTCACACCATCTAACATGGCATGGCCATCACTTGGGTCGTCATTCCCTGACGATGACACGATTGTTAGTTGCAGGGAGTATATCCCGGTCTTTGCGACTACCAGGCCTTCGACCCTTTCAATATTCTTGTACAGGTCTAGACACTTCCCCGTAGTTCCAAAGTTCAAAGGAATTTTTCCACTCCAAAATATATGGTGGATATTCTATCCACACTTATATCTAATGGCTAAGATTCACCCGTTCTTAACATGTAGCTTAAAATTGACAAGGGGGAAGGGTCCCATACTTAATTCACAACCAATCCCATGATGCCACATCATTGTGGCATATGTGCCCTTTCCAACCGAGGTTGGACACCACACATGGGGAGTTCAAAACTTCAGATTTTAACGCACCATCCTATATCCTCGCATCTCCCAACGTCCTAGAGTTTCAAAGTTCCGGATTCTTGAAGTCAGACTTCGTCGAAGTACTTACATTGTCCTTCCACTAATTGATCAATAAGTTGGGAAGGCCCCCCAATGGATCCTTAGATCAACAGAACACTATGTCTCTGAATTTCTCTCCTTGATTCGATGGTTGGCGGGATTCGCCACTTCAGGATTTCGCGACCTCACGTCTCTTATAGGTCTTATCCCATTTAAGTCCTAAAGGGGTTACCTACCAGAAAAGTCATAAAGGGGTTATGAATTCCTACTATCATTCAAGATTATCGCTTACCCTATCCTTCCACTAGGATTGATCAAACGATCGAGAGATATATCAAAGGATCCTTATATCTACGACTCGCATTACTTCTCGACTTCAGCACTCGAGAGTTCCAACCGTTTAACACCTTTTCACTCCTGGAGTGATTCAACGATGAATTTGACTGTAACTTATATCTAATGGTCAAGAAAGATCCCAAATATCCTTAGATATATGACTCATGTTACTTCGCGATTAGAAAATTGGTCAGAGTTTAATGACAGGACGAATCCCATGATAAATGGTGAGAGACCGCCAATTTCCAGTTAAACTATATGGTTACCATTCTGACAGATTACCTTCGACATGAGTGGAATGTTGTGAGATTTCAACATCCAAGAACTCTGGACTTCCGAAGTCCCGAAGCTCAGAAGGCTTAGCTCCCTTTGTGAGTAGTACAAAGTTCTAGGGTCCTGGTCATATGGTACTCTAGCGAGCCTCGAGGGCTACACTCTTAAATTTTTCTAGGATTTGATTAATGTCACGGACTTGAACCTATGGTCACTTGGAAAAATGGTTTGATGGAAGTTCCCTTCGTCTACAAAACTCAAATTCCACATTCAGGAAAAGGGTAATTTTGTGGGATCAACAGGACTGGAGAAACACTGTAGATTCTATCCCGACTCTACATCTACTGATTTGGTCCTTGGAAAATCCCTTGAGGATTTCCCAACCAACACAGGGGTCAAGGTATTATGTCCCAAAATTTGGTTAAAATCCCATTACTAACATTTCTCCCTTTCTAAACAAAGGTAGGCATACACCATCTACAAAATATGGCATTCACACTTTACTTCAAATTTCCTAGGCCACTAGGCTGTTAGAGCCACAATTCTATCATTCAAACAATATAATATATTTTTCCATCATCTAACTCAAGTAGATACAAATTAAAACAAATTAGTCATTACTATATGAAGAGTCACACTTATCTGAAATGGGAAATTAGTTGAAAACTACCGAAAGGGGTGCTCTTGTCCACCCAACCATAGGCAAAGTTGATCTTTGAGTATTCCTCAACTTTCCACCCATAGCTAGATCATGATTCCATGAGATAGATGAACTTTTCCTTTTTGTTCAACTATAACAAGGGACAAAGGTTATTCTATGTTTCCCACAAGACCCTGACACTTCAATTTTCTATCCACCAAGCAAGGGTGTCTATTGTTATTTCTTACTCAATCAATACATCTTTGTTTATCAACTTGATCAGAAAATATTGTCCAAGCACTCTTTTACCTAGAAAAACATATGTTTCTCTCAATTCTCCTCCAAAAAACAGAGATCCTTGCACGTTCTACTTCCTCTTGAGTGGTCTCTTGATCCATTTGTGTGTAACTTCTTCCCTTTGCCCACAATTTTCCTTACTTTTCTTGCCTTTCCCCCAAAAACATTTAGGGTTAGATCAGGAAGTTTCCAGACAGGTACTCTGCTCATATCCTTATTTACTCTTGAGGAAGACTTCCCAACCACCAACTTTACTAGTAATTAAATTTTATGGGCTAGAAGATTGTTTTGGGTGTGAGCAATTTATATCCAATAGAGTATTCGTTTGGTAGGGTCATCTCAACCATCATTGGTTCCCATTACCATCCCCTCTCATGCATCATGATCCATACTAGCCACCTCCTTTCAACAATTATGCCACAATTTTCCATTTATATTTAATAACAATATATATATATATATATATATATATATATATATATATATATATATATATATATATATATATATATATACATACACATTTAATAACAGGGTTCATTGTCTTTTTCCAAAATTCTCATGACGGGTCTGTCCATAGTATTTTATCCAAATATAATTATATTTACAAGCTCGGGGAAACATGGGTATTACAGGAATCAAAATGAGTGTTTTACACATGGTAAGAACCAAGTGAATAAACAAGTGAAGAACATTGAATCCCCAAGCATCATTCTCAATTAACTTCGAATCATCCTTCCTTCCTAACCTACTTACATCTTCCACATCCTATCCTTTCCTCTGATGGACTATGATGCAACATGAACTATATTGACCTAAACCTAGATATAACCCGTAAGAGAAATTTTCAACTACATTTACCAAGCTTTCCCAACATGAAACTGGTAGTTACCATCACACATCTACGAGAGCATTCTTAACAAAACCCTCCCACAAGTCTAGTTTTTGAAGGACAAATGGTGGGAAATACCTCCACCTCTGTTGTTAATATTTTGTTTAATAGGATACTTGGTGGGTATTACCTCCACCGTTCCTGATAAAAGTAGGGTCAACAACCTGTATCTATCCATACTATGCAACTACTATTCTTAGAGTCACGTCATCGAACAACCACTTTGGGAAAGATGTGGGTCATGTCAAAACCACAATTACCATAGATCATAGCATACATTAAATCATAAGTAAAACTTATAGTAAAGATTATCGTCCTAATGTCTACACCATCTAGGTTACCTTAGCACTATATTCATTTGGCTATTCATAGCTTATCAACCTATAGGTTAGCTCACCAATACTGATATCCATGCAAATACATCGTAAATTTGATATGATAATCCATATTTGTATTGGCATTCAATTAATAAATGTATGCTTATTTACACCATGCCTTGCATCTGATACACATTCACAACATAATTTTGAATTAGTGTTCATGTATCACAATTCCATATTTTAATTTGTATGTTTATCATTATCATGAACTTATAACAATAAATATAATATTATGCAACACATAAATAGATCCATATGTGCATACCAATGTCAATATCATTCTAACTGAGCCCAAATAGATACTAACCAATGGATTATTAAGATGAGTAAAATCAAGGTTCTAACTATCTAAGGGAAAATATGGGGCGTTTACATACACTCACCCTTCAAGAAACTTTGTCCTGAAGTTATAATCATTCACAATATAAATAAAATCATGATATAATTTATTTGTGTCTTCCCTTACAATAGACCCTATGCTATATAGGTCCTAGTGGATGTTCACTTGATTTAAAATATGTTGAGTCTATTATTATATTGATTGTGACTACCCCTATTTAGCATATTCCTTATTGTGTCTCGACTCCTTTTTATTAACACTTGTAATTTAGTTAATGCGAATACATGCTTCTCTTGCATATTTCTCCTTCCTAAGTCCGATATAGGACCCCCATATTTAAAGTATAGCCTACTAGTCTGACCACTAGTTAGAACCATAGCTCATCATTGGTTTTCTAGTTAAGTGAATCAAAATGAGATCTATATAAATTTCATTAAGTCATACATATGATCCCACCTAGGATATCTTGATATTTATAAACAATCATCTTTGAATTTAATTATCATGCTAGCTTGACAATACATATGTCATCAATTATGAGATTGGTGGACATAATTTTTCCATGCTTAGGAACATTGACTAAGATATTGTTGATTGATTCTCATGTGATTTCATCACTTCATGGTTTGTTTGGCCATTGTCCTCAATCTCACTCTCTTCTTAATTCATATAAATTATATCTCAACTGTGATATCCCACGGATAATAAACTAGGGTTTTGAATAAAATATAATTTTTATTGCATTAACTTGGTTGCAAACCCTTGTAATTTCATCAAACACATTTCATACGCACCAAATACACGTAAAATGGGAGAGATAACATGTGAATATTTTATTATTTTTAAAACTATAGATACAACCATATAAATCATAAATGTTTGCTAGGGAAGCTGCAATAAACTAATGACAACATAAAATCATAACCTGGAACAATGCCACAGATTCTCCAATAGAATGTTGAAGATGAAACTAGAACTAAAGCTCTAATGAAGAACCTGGTTGTATCTTTCTCCTTGTCTAACTAGGTTGATGGTTTCATCACCGAAGCCAAACTCCCATGAGAGGGTTTTTCCAAAACCCTAATGAAAACCATGGCTCACTGAGCACTCCACAAGAAAATGATCAAATCCAATCTGCCTCTAAATGGCTTGCTCTCCTCTCCTTTTAAAGGCCTTGTGGATCCTTCTAGAGAGATCCAAATCATGCTTCTCGAAGCTTCTAGAAGAGCACTTTGTCTAATAAAGTGAATTTATAATGATATTTTGATTAAGTCAGTTAAAAATTAAATAATAATTAATTAAATATTAGTTACTCAATTTGACTTTAGACAACGCAATAAAATAATTAATTAATATCTAATTTTTCTAAGCTCGCCAAAAATGGGACATTAAAAATCCTCCCGTCCCAATATTTTTTGTCATAAAGAAATACCAACTCAATATGATGCTCCGTTGAATGATCCTGTCTTAAATTGATACCTGGGTCCCAAACCTTCCTGGAAAATGTGTATCCTCTTCTCATAGAGAGAACCTTCGAGGTTCTATCACTAGATCTTTCTTTACTGTTCATGATCAACCAAGAGAAAAAAATTTGTATGAACTCGATCAACTCCTCAGAAGACCACTCCTCCCAACAACCAAATATACGTAAACCAACAATCCCATCAGTGACAAATGTCAAGTTGTCAACAACTGTGATCCTAGGGTCCCATACCAATCTCAAAGAGATGCCACGCTGTTGATGCTGCACTACTCTGATCATAATCATCTTCTCATCACACTTCGACTGCACTCTCCACTCCTTGAAATCCCTATCATGGACCCTGCACCACTAAGGCATATTAATGTCCATCAATCCACAACTATCCTTGATCCCAATGATAAAGTCAAGGACTCTGTTAAGGGGTCTCCCTGGAGGAAATGTGGCAAAGCTCCACTGTATACCACCATGTGTCAACGAGGACTGATGTATACTGCTGCACACCATCAACCTATATCCTGTATGTGTTACTGGACCCAACACTCTACAGATGATGAATGAACCTATATCCCAGAGTGTGTCCATATATTTCATGTATCTGTCCACCCAATCCAAGTATGGGTATATCTCCTCGTAGCATGGTCCACAAGGAATGTGCTCAACTATCTCCTCTACAACTAAGCTCAGAACCTCTAATCGGCTCTCCAAAATAAAGGGCCCCTGATCCCTGCAATGTCGTCACAAAGAGAAATCCAAACTCTCTTGGAGTACTTGCAACTTAGAATGTTCCTCCCTCTCAATATGTGTGGCACACACACCCTCCGGTGTCATTTCTTCCAAATATTATGGAGTCCCTACTCTAAAGGGTGAGAGCATGCCATGCTCAGATGATAATGTAGCTCCTCAACCTCTTGGTCCTTGTCCTCAACAAACTTGAGAGAAAGTTCCATGTCCATGAACAACTTTAAGTAATCTGACTTTATCTATTCTAGTGACTCCATGATGATGCACAATTGGGCACTAGTGACCCCACCTACCATCCCATTGTGTCGCTCCTCCATATATGCCCTCCACACAAGCTCCTTAATGAATCTATGGGCTCCATCGGTCTTGGTCAACACCCGTGTAACCTAATACTTGGTCACCAACATAAGATCCTTCGAATCGTGTAGTGCTAAATGCCTATTCCCTTCCACATCCAACTGGCTTGAGTTGTCATATGTAAGAGTGCTCCCGTCATCCTCATAGCAGGAACCATAAGCAAGAAATGGTGTTTCCTCCTCATCATATTTAGGTACTAACAGACCCACATCCTCATAAGAATCCTCAACTTGTGTTCATTCAATCTGTCCAACATTGGCGTTGGTGTCATGGTCCTTGAATTCATCATAAAAGGGACAAGATGATGCCCCATCACCCTTAGTGATAAATCCCACCATCATATTGGCCTCATCATAGACTGTTGCTCGTTCCCCTTCTATGCTCATCTCCACATCTTGACTAGATGTGTGCACCTCCAACAAGTCCATTTGTGGTTCTGTTGAACCTCCCTTGTGTAGTGAGTTTTTGGCTTCATAGGTCCCTTTGGATCATTGTCCCTTCATCTTGAACCACTCTAGATGTTCTAAAAAGGTTGCCATATTTTTCTTATACTCTTGCATGAGTTGAAAAAGTTCACCCTAATTTCTTCAGAGGTTTTCATTTTCCCACTTGAAGGGTATAAATCTCGATCACTTAATGAAAAAAATATGAAAATGTGCTTCCCACAATTTATATGAAATTCTAAACTTTGTTGCGAATTTGAAGTAAGACACTAATGTAGGAACCCAAATATTTATTGCATTAAGTAACCATAACAACAAAGTATATTGGAAATACTCTAGCCACAATTAATTCAAAACTTGGTCTATATCTTCATGTGTTGCTTCTGCATGTGCTAGGATAAACAATTATGTAGATGACAATATAGTGCAATGACCCCCAATTGATGACATGGTATTGTAGATGTAGGGAATCGGCCTAGAAAATATTCATGCAATAACTTCAAAAATTGAGGAATAGGATGTAGGTGCCAATCTTTAAACTTTCCCTCCTATCAGCTATAAATCGTCCCACTCCTTCAAGGAAAACAAACCCCAAGAAATGATACACTTCTAGGATGGGAGTATCGACCCCTATGGCCAAATATGATACACTTCTCCATCCAACAAAGGAGTATGGCCTCTCTACTCAGAAATTTTCTCATCACATAAAGAAATCATCATTCAACCCTTGTAACATACTCCACAAAAATCTCAGTGTAGATGCAATAACTGGTTGTAGGTGATAATTCCTTTCAAAATGCAATATATAAGCAATACATATATATGTGAAGATGTATTTGTGCTAATATGCCCTAGGAAATGGCCTCTATTTCCTGATAAATATTGCTTCCCACAAATCTGCTTGAGTGGAGTTACTGTAGTTGCTCCTAAAGTCGACTCACAATTGTAACATCCCTCTCTTGAGAACACATGATTGACTTATTCTTCGAGGACACTTGCGTGCAAGTGATCCGATTCATTATATGATTGTCTATTTCTCTTATGGATTATGATGATGTTGTGAATACGATGATATGTTGTTTGACTATATATGTATTGACATGTGATATTGAACGGTTTCTCCTGAGTGTGTAGGACTATTGACATATTGAGGATGTCGATGGACCTCCTTGGACTCCGGATCAAGTCAAAGAGTGGATTGTATATAGTTTGAGTATTTGTGTTATTGCATATGTGACATATGACTTGTATTTCATGATGTTGTTTATGGATCGCTGACATGTTTCGTTGATGGATACAGGTTGACGATTGCTTGCTAATCAGACTCACATTAGGAGTAAATGAACCATGCATAACAACTAGAGATGTTGAGGGAGAGGTGTGGCAGTAGCGCTACCACAACCTACTAGCACTCTCGCCATGGCTCAAACTATAGGTTAACGATTACCTAGTTCAAGAGATCCACGATTTCGTGAGGGCAGACTGGGACAGTCGCTCACGAAGATTCTAAGGGGCACACAATAAGGTAGTGTACTTATTCCTTAGAGGCCCTTAGTCTCCCACAAGGTTTCCTGATGCAGTATTGACTCCAAGGGTTAGGCGTATACCAAAATCAGTCAAAAGACGAGTGGCACCCTTGGAGCACGTCGCGGGATTTAACACTGGTGAGTCAATGAACCTAGGTACATAGAAAACAATATCTCACTTGACATGGTCAACCTTAAAATAAATGTTGTATGCGTAAAGTTTAATAATTATAAATTTCCCTTAAAAACAATTTTGCTAAGCCTAGTTGAAATTAGAGCATAGGTCTAATTGGGGTATAAGGACTAAAAATAATTAATCAAATGATGAAATGAGGGGGGGGAGGGGTGGGATGAAGAAAAAATCAATTTAAATTATTTTTTAAAGGAGAAATAATTTATCAAAAATTTAATTGTTGGTTATGTGCAAAACTTTCTAATTTAGAAATTAGACAAAAAGGGGAAAACTAAATGCAAAAGGATTGTAGAACATAGAAGGGAATCTAGTCTAGAGAACTTTCCAAATTAGAACACAACTAAGCTTTAAGAAAATGTGTCAGTCATTAAGAGAATGTGAGGGAATAAAGGGACATCGAGGAGCGTTTTTAGGAACGCTTTTAGGTGGATGAGGGAAATTGACAAATTAATTTAATTAATTAAATGAAATTCTGGTGCAGCTAAGGGATCGGGTGACAAGTGTATGTGGGAAAATTTTTCCTAATTAATTTTTAATAATTTTTTTTTAATGTGGAAATGGAAGTGTCACTAAGAAGAACTCTATCAAAAAAATGACAGAGAAAGGGTATGGGGGAGGACTGACATGCGTAAGGTTATGCTACCAGATTTTTCTTGTGGGAGTTGGGATACCCAACTCGAATAGAGAGTGGTAGCTCGACCTTGCGAGGTGAGCTGGGAGCTAACTTATTCTATGGTATTGTGTGCACAACCCCTTTGCGGCTCATGGGGATCAGGGGGAAGAAGAGTACCCCTAGCATTGGCTGGGAGGTCTCGGTGAGGTCTCAACGATTATAAAGTAGGAGCGAGGAGGATCGCCCGTAGTCGAAGAATATCAACAAGCCAATGACCGAATAAGGTATACATTTTAAAATTTGCAGTTGTAAATTTGTTAGAATTGTGCATAAATTTATGTGTTGTTGAAATTATAATGGTATTGTTGATTATCATGAAATGGCTTATTGTCATGACAACCTCCAGATGATTAAAATTGTTTTATTATTGTTTATGTCTCATTTATCATTTTTTTAATTTTAGTATCCATGTAAAGGCGAAGGAGATCTTGTATTGTTAACATCTCGTGGATTGATTAGATTTTAGTTCTTGAACCCTCATTTTCAAAATCCCTTGCTCAATGTCTTCATTTGAAACGTTGCGCTAATCCTTGAGTAACAGTTCACCCACTTGAGCATTCCTGGGGCATACTTTTCATGGCACCATCTCTACGTGTTGCAAGGGACATTTTCTCCCAGCCATGTGGTTCTCCAGGCGTTGATCCTTGGTGTCCTCTTCCCTTTGAAAAATAAATTTTGCTCAACCATTGTAGTGGTTGTAACAACTGAGTTCGTTTCTGCATTGTTCTCGTTGATTCATTTCCTTGCGTCTTTGGCCTTTACATCGTGATATGGTAACCTCTCTTGCAACATTAACTCTCTCTGCGTTTTAAACCTTCGCTTAGTTCCAACAAACTCCTTTCTGCGATTTTGTTTCTTGTAAGCCATCTGCGTGCAGGAAGGAGTGCAACGTTTTTCCTTTTACCCTATTCTCTGCTTTGGTTGGTGTCTTCCCACTTCGGTCCGCTTAGATTCCTAGTATTTTATTTTTATTGTCCCTAACTCAACATTCCCTTACTTTAGCCGACGGATTGGTGGTCACATTAACTGAGAAATTGTACTTCCGAATACGTAATTTGCGCTTAATTAAAAAGATTTTGGTTTTCCTGGAATAAAATTTTATTCAAATTAATGTGAATAGATTAACTAACAATCAAGGGATACAGTACATCATTTACCCATATCTAACAAACATCAACTTACATATTATTTCATAAATTTGGCAGCGTAACTATATTATTGCTTTAAGAGTGTCCAAATGAAGGATGCGACCAACAGATCCGACAATGCTCAGAAGAGAGCGCCATTGAATAGTAATGAGAATTCAGAATAACATAACCAATTTATTGCTAAAAATCCAGTTTTACTTGCATTCATATTTGGATCTAAAATCTAAAATTTTTAATTCTCTACGATTTTGGGGGACTTCCGAACTCAGCCTTCTCATTTTTTTTTTTGCCAGCGATATGGTGGTCACCTTTAAACCCAGTTTTACATTTTCATTCTCTGCATGAAGGTTTTTCCCCAGCAAATTTCGAAGGTGATCTCTGCTTTATGATCAGTTCTGATAAAATTCCTTTACCTTTTCCTTTATTTACTAGTGCCCAGCCATTCGCGTTTTTCTCCTCAGAAAATTTCGAAGGTGATCTCTACATTTTTGATCGATTCTGTTAACCTCCCTTTCCTCTACGTGTTGGGTTAAGTGCGCCCAACGACTTCATATCCCTACGAAATTCTGTGGCTTCCATCCAACGTTGAGATTTTCCAGTCATAGCTCTGACCTCCCTTCCTCTCCATGGATGGCGCTTGGCGCGCTGGATTTATTTCGGTGCTGGTTACCTCTGCACACCTCTAGGTGTGTCATATCCCTGTGCATTCCTCCTTCCCTTACTAACTTATGCGTAGGTGGGGATCTACCCCCTCAGTGTCGATCTAGCTAGCGATTCAGGTGGTTGAACTTCTATTATTGAGTGGAGGAAATAACTTACCGTTGGATTCTTTTTTATCAAGAGTTATTTTATATTACCAGTTTTATTGTTGACCGGTAATGTTATTACAATTTAGGGTTCTTTTCTTCTTAATTGTTTCCTTTAAGAAGGTTCCCTGCCCTTCCTTAATGTTGCTTCCATTCTGGTTTAATTTTAATTTAGAATTGATCTTGGAACCTCATCTGTTGTATAAATTGGGTCGTGCACTTCTCCTTTACCCTTTTTAACTTAGATTAAATTACCCTCACGAATAGGATGGTATCATGGTTTCCTTAATGAAATGTTTATTAATTAAATTTCATAATTACTTCAGGGGCCATCGCTTGTAACCTTAGTGTCAGTTAGATGTATCACCTTGAGACACTCAATGATTTCACAATGGATTTTAATGATTAAGTTCTTAGATACTGGCGCCATGAAAAGTCTTAACTTGTTGGGAAATCAATTACCTCATCTGTGCCTTAATCTAATTAATGTTTATTTGCGATTGGGTTTTATAGCCATGTGTGATGGACTGGTTTGTAGTTACTTTTGACGCCATAAAAATTTAAAGATTTTGTCTTGTGCCTTGATTTTGGTTGTGCTTTAGCTAGATCGCTTGCACTAGGGAATTAGGACATGGGCACAATGTTTTAACTTGATTTCTCGTGTGCATTTCTTAGGCAGTGATGCATGACTAGTCTAGGGATAGAATTTACTTGTGCACCATATTTTAAGTGGGCATGTGATTGCTTCACCATTTCCTTGCACCTCGAAATTAATGATGATTGTGATTGATTTCCTTGCACAATGTAAATAATTGATGATAAATATTGTGCCTTTATTGGAGGTGATGTATGTTAATTGCATTAATAGACTCTCGTGTGCCTTGATTGTGGTGTTGAATTATGAATTAATTGATAGCTAGACGACTGCTGAGACATGAAAATGAAGTTGAGGTTAAGTATTGTGTTATTGAATTAATGCTGACATGATGAGTTATGTAGTGGTTTTACACTCGCATGCAATGATTATAATGTAAGAATGATTGTGTGGACTACTTACGCTCATGGATATTATTTAATAAATGACATCCTTAGACATTAGCCTTCTAGTGCATAATAGAAATTTTATTATGACAGATGACCGTATTCGTGATTGGGCCTTGCGCCTCGAAAATTATTGACAATGCCTCGCGCCTTGGTTTTAATATGGTCTATTATGTGTTATGCAAATGATTACTCTTGTGCATCATTTAATTGATGTTTAGGATTGATGGATTGTTGAGGTCAATGATTGTACTCTGTGCTCGATTGATTGTGTTGGGGGGATGTAGACACCTCCTTGTGTTTATTATCTGACTCTTGTGATTATCCTTGATCCTTATTATTTGTTGTGTTATATTATGCTTCTTGGTGTTATCTAATGATGGTCCTTATGTGAAGCGTTGAACGTTTAAGATTTTTACTATTATGCGTCGATATTAATTGTAGAATGCAATGATGTGGGATGTGGTTAATTAATGTGTTAATACATCGATAAGCGTGTCGTGGTTCATGATGATGTTGTGTCTACATTGGGTCATAATTGTTGGTTAATGTATTGATATGGTTTCATTATTATATGTGAAAGTTGTGTCGATGATGTTGTTATGTATTATGATGTTTTAAATTTCCTAATGCAACATTAAAAGAAAAAAAAAATTACATGTTGCACGTTGCTTTTGTTGTCGTAACGACGGGGCTTGTTACATAAGGTATATGAGCGAGGTTCAACCCTGCGACTTTGGATAACCACACCTTTCACTACATTAATCCCTTGATTAATACTTAACACTAATTAAAATATTAACCTATACATCCGGTAATCACGGCTAGAGGACACCACAAAGATTCACAACGTGGTGCTAGGGAAGGAGGTGTGACGCCTCCAGAAGCTCTCGCGCCCTAGGAGTATAACCCCCAGGGGGAAGAGAAAGTCCTTGGGCATGAGTCAATTTTTGTAAGGGATGTGGATGGTCTGACAAGGTTCTTCCAGAGAAATGTCAGAAGCCTTGACTAACCTTCCTTACTGAGATAAGGCCAGGGCGCATGTACCCCTGAGGGTCCACAGTGCGCTCCAGGAAGTACTGGTAGAATTCATGAAGAACTCTAGAAGAATAAGTTCTTGAGTTTATGAGTGGCACGGATGGCTCAACCACCGAGGCATTGCTGGAGAACAAGGCGATGTGCTTCGCGCTTCGTGGTTACTACCCCGACACGAAGGACCGCATGGCGGTATTCAACTAAAGGGGAGAACTCTTCTATGGTGGAAGACACTCCTACCTCAGCGAGACATGGTCGTCGAAGCTGTGTTATGGGAATGGTTCGAGGAATGGTTATGGGAGAAGTATTTTTCATAGGAACTCATGGAGCACCAACTCGATGAGTTCAACACCTTATGACAGGGTGGTTGTATGGTTCCAAATCATGAGACCAGATTTATGGAGCTACTCTGGTCTACCCCACATCTGAACATAGGGAAGCTAGAGATCAAAAAGTTCATTTTTGACCTTAAATCTAGCTTTCGTGCAAAGGAGAGGATCTAAATTCCTCGGACGTTTCCCAAGGCATTCCAGTAGGCCTCATAGCTGGGGAAGGATTGACAGTAGAAGTCAGGGTAGGAAATCTTGCAAGACCGTCTGGACTGATGACATTTGGTGCATAGAGACATCAAAAGCCAACCATACAAGACATCTTGGTATCAATATATGCCTATAGAACCCTTGTTCACGGCACCATGACGATGGGTTCCTCAGCAGAAGACCCCCCCTACAGCGGACCACCACATTAGAAGCAACAACTGTTCGGCCTGTTCAGCATAACAGACTAGGGTTTCAGGCTGGTGGGACAGTGGATCTACTTCGGGGACCAGGAGTACTAGAGCAAAGATCGTATGATGAGATGTTGAGAGCCACATCACTAGCGCGACTTCCCGGTTAAGTGGGCCAGAACGACCAGATCGATAGGACCCACTACAGTTGGATATTTGGGCGAGGCCCACATGATTCACATAACAATGAATAACTGCAAGGTTGAGCACCAGTCCACGGTGCTCGATACGTCAAGCACAATCGTCGACCAAAATTTTGGTTTTGGATAGAACTAGCTACTATAGAAGAGCATGCGCAGGGATGCACACTATATGAAATATTGGCGTTGAATGATAAGGTCGTGACAAAAGTATTTGAAGGACCTTCCCATGGCATGAGTACTGCTGATGTGTTTAAAGAAAATTACCCAGATTGTCGCTCGCAAAGGAGTTAGAGTTTAAAATCGACTCGACTCGAAACTTGGAACTGAACCAATAGCAAGAGAGCCTTATCTTATGTCGACCCTTGAGTTACTAGAGTTGAAAAGGAAACTAAAGGAGTTTTTGGACCTAGGACTTACATCCAAGGGTGTCACCTCTAGGTGTGCCTGTTATTCTCATACGGAAGAAAGATGGGTCATGTAAACTCTGTATTCACTACCGTCATTTGAACGAGTCAACAATCAAGAAACCATATTCATTGCCAAGTATAGAAAATTTGCTTGATCAAAGGAAAGGCACGACGATGTATTCAAAGATTGACTGGAGATCAGGTTATCACCAGTTTTGAATTTAAGAGGAAGACATTCCTAACACTGCTTTCAAGACGAGTTTGGGACTTTACGAGTTTACTATTTTACTGTTTGGACTGACAAACGCCCCAGGGGTATTAATGGGCTTGGGGAATGGGGTGTTCCATGAATACTTGGAAAAAAAATTTCAAGTATTCATTGACGATATTTGATATATTCTCGGAAGATGGAAGAATATGATGAACATTTATGCTTGGTACTATAGTGTCTACGAGAGAACAAATTGTTTGGGAAACAGTTGAGATGATCCTTTTACCAATCGAAGATTAATTTACTTATGGAATGTTAGCTCTGGTGGGGGTATCGTAGTGGATATAACAAAGGTTGAGGCTATTATGGAATGGCCTACACTGACGAATGTCCCATAGGTACGTAGCTTCGTGGGTTTAGTGGGATATTATTGACGGTTCGTTGAGGTTTTTTTTTTCAAAGATAGCAAATCCGATTACGAAATTGCAGAAGAAGAACAAGAAGTTTTTGTGGACCATGAAATGCGTGGAAGAATTTTGAAGGCTCAAGGAGATGTTGACGACAACGTTGATACTAAAATTCCTTGACAGGGACGAGACTTTATTGGTATGCACCGACGCATCCAAGGAAGGCTTAGGCGAAGTCTTGATGCAAGACGGTCGAGTGATCACTTACATCTCGAGAAAGTTAAGAAAGCATGAGGTGAACTATGCGACACACAACCTGAAGTTATTATCCATTGTGTATGCCATGAGATTATGGAGGCACTACCTGATTGGATGAAAATTTGAACTAAAAACAGACCACTGTGGTTTGCAACACCTTTTTACGCAAGTGACTTGAACACACGACAAAGGCATTGGTCAGAACGTCTTAACTAGTACGACTTTGAGATTAACTACATAAAAGGAACAATGAACACAATGGAAAATTCGTTGAGTCAGAGACCACACATTTTTCAGTGATACCTATTCAGACGAACCTACATGAAACTATTCTAACTATACAACGCCATGATGGCTGGCATAAAGAGGTTAAGGAATTTATCGGACAAGACACCATGTTGGTACCAAAATTTGAGGGATTTACTGTGGACAACGATGGATTAATGAGATATAACAACCGGATTTACATACCGCCCAATGACAAATTGAGAAGTTTGATCTTAAACAAAGCTCATAGGGCAATGTACATGGCTCATCCAAGAGTCACCAAGATGAGGGCATACCTTAACCCCTTATTCTTATGGAAGGGAATGAAGGCATGTATAGTTAACTACATGGAAATATGTCTAGAAGGTTGGCAGGTGAAGGCTGAACATAGAAATCCAACAGGAGTGCTACGACCACACGTTATTCCAGAATCGAAATGGGAGGTCATTTCAATGGAATTCATTGGGGAAATTGTCGCTGACGACAAGGAGGCGCGAATCAATTTTCGTGATAGTTGACACTTTGACGAACAATTCGCATTTTTTCCTTGTGCGAACGATGCGTCAGGTGCCATGTGTAGATAGAGTTTACATTAGAAAGATATTGAGATAGCTAGACATACCAAAATAATCATATCCGATAAGGGAATCATTGTTTGCAAGACATTTTTGGACGATTTTCCCAAGAGGCCTTGGGAACACCACTGAACTTTAGTACAACATGTCCCTAAGATAGATAAGCTGACTGAAGGAACAAACCAAAATTTTGAAGGTTTTGTTGCATATGAGGTGTTGGACCAACATAAACATTGGGAATAGTTCTTGCTGCTGGCTGAGTTGCGTGCAACAACAACCATCAACATACCGTTAAGATAGCACCGTTGAGTTTCTCTGTGGGCGACCGTGTCGGATGCCTTTGAGCTGGGATAGACTCAAGGATGGGGTTCTAGTAGGACTAGAAGCGATCCAAGAAATGGAATAACAAGTACAAACGATAAGAAAAAGACACTACTACATATGGGTGGATTATTCCACGATTTTTTTTCACGTTTCCATTATTTTCATGTTTTTATTAAATTGGGCGTGATTTTTGTCGCTATTGCCAAGAAAGTTCGTCGCTAGAGCGACGAGTATTTCCTACCTCAAAAAGAACCTGCTAACACACGTGGCTTGCAACGGTTAGTTGACTTTTTGCGGGTCAACTCATGCATTTTCGTCACTATATCGATGATAATCGATCTATATATACCTGACTTTAAGAGATTTTGCGATACATTTTCTATAGTTGTGACACTATTCGTGGATTTTGTTTCAGCTGTTTATTTTTTCCATCACCCACCGGTTGAACAAATCCAATTCTCGATCTACATAGCTTGGATTTTGAACTTGCAAGGTTAGTATGTTTATTTATTTACATATACTCATTTAACTTGTAATTTTTGCAAATGAAATTTCATGTAGCTTGTTTTTTACTTGATAATATATTATATGTGCATTACCATATTTCAAAATTGTTATGTCATTGGTTTTTGGATATAGTTAGTATATTCTATGGAAATTCAAGTGAAATGTCAAGAAAAATATTTTCCGAAGAAGTATTTTAAGAAGAGGGAAAATTACTCTATCAATAAGACAATTCAAACATTAAAAACAAATGTCATTATCAATCTAGATCAATTTGAGCCTACAATTCCTTATGTAAATTTAATCCTTATTACAAAACCACCAACTCATAACAACTTTACTGGTTGGACTAATGTTTGAAATAGAAAGTGCAAAAAAAATCCTCTTAGGTCTAATCCTATCCCTTAGCGAACTTGTTAGCTCTCTAACTTTTGTGTTTCTATGATGTTGTGCACATATATATTAATTTCATATTTTTAGTCTAGTATTAGGTTAGGTTAGTCATATAACATTGTATTCTTATGTGATGTTGTTTCTCTCAATTTTTTATAATCACACACAATTCTATATGTAGTGATTAACTCTACTTTGTAGTTGATGTAACGTTTTTATACACTATTAATAAGGAGTAGATAAAATATTAAAATTTCATGATGAAATCTACGATAACATGATGAAATCTACTAATCAGACAATGAAAAATGAGAACACACCAAAGTGTCTTAGAAAATAAAATCATGACCACTGTAAGTAGCATAAAATTGTGACCATTGTATGTAGCTGCAAATCAACACGTTATAATTTAAACCAACCAAACCCAATTGTGAATGACAAGTGGATGGAATTCTTTTTTTAGTGGTGAATTTCAAAGATTGACATTTTCTCTACAAAACAACTTAGAGGCTAGTGTATGTTGTCGAGTGATTCAATTTTGAGAAATTTTGACCACTTTCGTTAAATGGTGTGTAATTATTTTCCATGGTGATTCAGTACACACTACTCTAAAGTAAAAAATGAAGCATATCGATCTTAATAGTTAATCGACAATAAAAAAAAAGCATGTCAAAATGTCTTAGAAAAAATAATTGTGAGAATTGTAGGTCACTGTAAATAAACATATCATAATCGAAAGGAGTAGCTAAAATATCATGAAGGAGTAGCTAAAATATAAAAAATTGACAACTTACTATTTGGTATGGTGTAGGTAAGACAACTACTTGTCAGTACAAGGATTTGTCACTATGACTGAAAATGACAGGAAGCTTGCTCAGTTTAGAGCGACATTAAAGGCGAGGGGCGATGGAAAATGTTATTTCCCTTGCTATGATTGTAGGGGATTGCAAAGAAGAAGAATTTTAATAACAACAACTGAAAGACATTGTAGGGAGAAGGGGCACGCCGAAGGGGGTTATGAATATCGTCCCTTGGTAAGAGGATTCAATATTTAATGTATTCTCTGTAATAGTCATCATGTCATGAATTTTAGTACTATTTCTTATCGTTTTTTTTATATTTTCTATACACACTAACTTTACTACATTGTTTTTAAATATATAGATGATGCCCCAAAAATGTTGACCTCCAGAGAGTTATTTTCCAAGTACTAGCAGAAATACTCCTTTACAGGGTGATGAACTTCAAGATTAGAATATTGAAGCTACTGATCAAGTTATTAATGATGATATGGATAGAAATAACGTTAGTGATACAAATCAGGAAGATGGGATACATAGATTGATCCAAGACACAATTTCTCCAATGGATGAGGACAACCAAGATGATAGTCATGATGTTGATCCTCTACTCGAGAAGTCACGTCAACCTCTTTATGAAGGCTCAACAACAAATCTTCTATATGCTATATTTTTGTTGGTGAACTTGAAGGTTTTGAATGGTTTATCAAACACATGTCTCACACAGATACTAAGGTATTTAATTTGTTAATTATTTATGCCTGCATGTTCACAAATACTTAAAAGGTTCAATTTTTTCCTATATTGCTATTTTTTTCTAATTTTTAAAGTATGGATGCGATATTGATGATTAATATTGTTTACATTGACTTATTGTTTTGAATTTTGTAGATTTTTAAGTGAATTTCTATTACCGACGTCAAATATTTTGCCATGCACATATCGAGAAATATCTGTGATTATGAAAGAAATTGGAATGGAGTATCAAGCTATCGATGCATGTCCTAATGATCATATCATATACTATGGACAATATGAATTAGAAAATGAATTCCCACAATGTCAAATGAGTAGATATCGAACTGATAAATCATCAAAGAAGGTGCCTCGCAAAGTTCTTCATTATATTCCGATAATTCCATGTTTCCAGCAGTTGTTCAGGTGCCAAAGTATAACACAGTTTATGGATTTCCATGCAAAGAACATAAGTCGAGACGATGTTATTTGAATGCCTATAGATGGTTCTACATTGAAGTACATCAAAGAAAAGTGGCCAATTTTTAAAGAAGAACCTCGTAATGTTACACTTTCGTTGGTAGCTGATGATGTCAATCAATTTGGAGAGCTTTGTTCTACGTACTCAGTGTGGCCTATTTTTGTTATAAACAATAACCTTCCTCCTTGGATGTTGATCAAGAGAGAGCACAAAATGTTGGCAATGATTGTTCTTGGTATTTAATTACCTTTTATTTGCTTTAAAGTATGACAAAATATTTCATTTCTTTGTTTCGTGCATGGTAATTATGTATTTTATATATAACGAGATACATATAATTAATCATGCAGTATGTTGAACCAATTAGGTAAGTACCAAGTTAAATATATGAACGTATATATTTAGCCTCTTATCGATGAGTTTTTGAAGTTATGGGTTGGCGTCATTATGTATGACATCTCTAGACCAATAGGGAAAAAATGATTTCAATTCCATGGAATACTATCATGGAAAATTCATGATGCTCCCGAGTTAACACATTTTTGTGGTATATTTTTACTTTCTTTTGTGATTTATTATTATATATATTTATTGAAAATATCATGCATTATTTTAAATTGTATCTCTAATTCGCTACATTAATTCATATATCTTCTAGGTCTTCAAACAAAGGGTAAATTTGCATGCCTAGTTTATGGTCCTAGGATAAAATATCATTGTTCAAGGAGTTTAGGAAATGAAGTGTTTGGTGAGTATAGACACTTTCTTCCTAAGAACCATATTTATCGAACTACAGACAAAGCAAAATTCAATGGTAAAGAAGAGAATGGAAAAAAACCACAAAGAATGACACCTCACCTATGGAAGTTGGAATATATCAGAAATCGTCATGGTATGCAAATTATTTATGTATGATATATTATATAAATCTTTGGTTAATTTCATTAGTATTAATTTCATTTTGTTTGATTAATTAATGTTAATTTCATTTTGTTGATGTTTCATGAATGTCGTTAAGGCACAAATGGGCTTCCACGAGGAATGAAAAGTTACCTGATGCAATTCAGTAGGCTGCCATACTACGAGCACCTACAAATAGTTCATTTATTTGATACAATGCATATTGGGAATAACATAATAGAATTGTTATGGAAAATATTAGATGGAAGGACTGACAAAGAGAGAATTGGAAAGATTTGTAGTGACATCCAGGAAGCTAATCATACATTTCAAAGTGTTATTATTAATTCTAATGGTGATGGTTGTGAACATAATACTAGTCTTCCTTGGTTATTGACAGAGCAACAAACCAATATTGTAAAAGAGGTCATTTGAAAAATTAGGTTTTTGATGGGGTTTTCGTCGAACATACAAAATATATTAACAAAAAAAGGTGATTTTGGTGGGGTTAAAACACATGACTAGCATACATTCATTAAGGTAATTAGTAGGTTATAATATATTTCCTTATTGGTACGCATTTTTTGGAAACAAATAATTATTATTTGTTTTTTGTTATAGTATGTTCTACCTTTATCTCTCCTAGATGACTTTGACAACAACATAAAACAAATTATTTATGTACTTGGAAAATACATGAGGTAAGTAATGTTTTATATGGAAAATGTACTTCTTATGTGATTTGTAGCGGAACTTATTGACATATTCTATTTTATCTGCAATTTTATGTATGCATTGATATTATTTTATTGCATCAACATTTGTAGGTGGATTTCATCAAAATAAATTCATAAAGAAGATATAAGGTATTGGAAGAGAGAAATTCCCCAACTAATGTGTCAAATGCAGTAGTATCTACCTCCAACATTTTTCAATGCACAAGAACACTACCTCATACACCAAGTTGAGGAGATTGAATTATGTGGACCAATACACACAAGGTCGATGTGGATGGTGGAGAGGCAGTTGAATTCATTGAAGGCTTTTATTAGACAAAGAGCACGTCCTGAGGGTTCTATGGTTGAGGTATATATGGTATATCAATGCATGGTGTATATTAGTCAATATCTACCTAAATTAGCAGAAAATATGAATGTGCCTTACATTTGGAATCTCGACTCCATCAAAAAATTTGAAGGGGAGGTCCTATTGGGGAAAGGTAAAATGAGGACTATGAAAGGTAATTATTAGATGTTGACATAGATTTAATATAGTACACATTTATTGTTCCAATTTTATTTTATCATACTGATTTTTTACATTTTTTGTTCTTGCACATTGAACTATATTAAACTATTCCTTTATGAACAATAGTTAATTAATGATATTAAATTGTTATTTTATCATATAGTTGCTCGAGAGTGGGATGCTTTACATTTATACATTGCAAACCTAGATTGGATGGAGCATTGGATAGAATATACTAAAGAATACTTCGGTAGGTTATCATGGGAAGGGGTGAGTAAGATGATTAAAACAACGCATCGTCATTGAGATCAATTTTCTGATCTTACATCAAGGGAAGTTGATTTAGCCTTTGGTTTAAAAGATAAACGAGAAAGTAAGTTGTTTACCCACATTTTCCTAGTTATTTCCCAATTTTTCAATGTATTTGGTTTGTTTAATTTTTGAAATATATATTTACTAAGAACTATATGAGGTTTATTAATTGGAAATGTATTTTTTACTTGTTGTCCATGTTGCAGTTGAAACATCACAAGGCTATGTGGTGTAATGGTTGTAAATTTTGTATCAAAATTTTGGATGATAAGATGAAAACCTCAGATTGTGGGATAACTGCAGTGTTTAAGGTCACCAATGTTTCCTCTAGAAGTGACATAAATACGAAAGAAACTGAGAATAGGTACTATGGGCATTTGGAGGATACAATTGAGTGTGATTTTAATTCCTTTAAAATAGTTTTGTTTGAGGTGAAATGGTTCAGGCTACAGATGCATGAACATGATCCTGAAAGAACTGTTATTGAGCATGATAATGGATTTACCATGGTTAATACAAGGGAATTTGAACCATGTACAGAGCCTTATGTTCTTCCAAGTCAATGTGAGCAAGTATTTTACTCAGAGGTAGGTCTGGTAAAGCAGGTTGGTCATATGTTGTTAGATATGATCCAAGAGGAAGACCAGTAAAGTATAATCATGTAGTCGAGGATGAAGATAATAATGAGGAAGAAGATCATGGTTATGCATATCAGGAGAAGGTGGCTATAGTCAATGTTTCAAACGAAGAAGCTGGAGAAGTTGATCATCCAAATGTAGCAAATGACGATCTCATTGACAATATCACTTACTATGTTAGAGAAAATGACGCTGATGATGATGTTGATATGAATGAGCCTTTCATCAATATTGATTCTGAACCAGATCATGATACATATGTTGAGCTGGATGAATAAGAAGATGAATGATATTTAATTGTTGAAAAGAAGAGGTATGTGTTTATATCTTTTATATGATCTTTATATGTTTTTATTTTGTATAATAGAGTATATGTTACATGTTATTTATAATTTCAAATTAGGTATGGGGNGGGGGGGGGGGGCATAATTAGATCTTCCACCTTCACGTGGTTTCCCATGTTTAGTAGAGAATGAACTATTCTCGAAACCAAGAGGATCTTTGCACGACTGTGGCTAATGATGTACTACTTGACCCCATTAAGTCGTGATAGTAAGTGGCTTAGGATTCGAGTTAGAACACTTGAGGCCTACCTAATAATTGGGCATTGAAGTATGGCTTCAAAGAAGTTTAATATAACAATGTATGCACCTTGTCACCCCTACTACTTTTTGTAGATTCTCCTATAGGACCTTGTAGGCCTTTCTGTCTCCACTCTATTTATATCCTATCTACCTACACAAACAACAACAAGCAGAAGAGGGAAAGATTTCATCGGAGGCATTAATATGTTTGGGGTAAGTTTCAGAGGCCTGCAAAGAGTTATCTTATAGGTTGAAAGTGATTTTAGCAGGAAAAGAGTTTAGGTGACAGTGAGTTCAAGTATCAATTCATGAAGTGTATTCCCCAACATGACTCTAATGAAATTTGGGGTTGTAGAGGCATATCATTAACCTATGTGGCCGCATTTCATCCCCATCAGGTCGGTCAGGAAGGGTTTCTAGACTCAAATATTACTCACACACCCACTCTATATATCGACCCATCTCGTCCTCATTTCGTTTTAATTTATTGGTCGAATTTTAAAGGAAACAATGTAACATCCCGCTCTGGCGCACTGAGAAAAATTATTTTTGAGGACACTTGCTCGCAAGTGATCAGGACTTTTGCGATGTTAACCCATTTATACTTGATTATGATGTGATTGACAGACGACATGATGTTTTACTAGTTTTGATTGACACATGTGCTGCTGACTCTATTTCATTGAGTGTGCAGGGTTTTAGACCTTGAGGATGCAGAGGCATCGGTGGAACCCCCTTGGACTCCGGATTGAGTCAGGGAGTGTGCTATTTGGGTTGATTTATTTACTGTGATATTTCTTTGATCTAATGATATGATGTTGACATGTTCTGACACGATTGTTGATGATGCAGGCTGACGATAGCTTGCCGACCAGACTCACATATGGAGTAAAGGGGCCACACACGCTTTCCAGAGAGGTTGATGGAGAGGGGTGGACAACAACACTGCCACCGCCTACTAGCACTCCCGCCGTGGCTCGAAATGTAGGTTAATGATTACCTAGTTCGAGAGGATCCACGATGCCGTGAGGGCAGACTGCGATAGTCGCTCACGATGATTCTAAGGGGCGCACAATAAGGCGGGGGCCTTATTCCTTAGAGCCCTTAGTCTCCCACAAGTTCACCTGGCGGAGTGTTGACTCCAGGGGTTATAGATGTCTACCAATCAGTCCAGTTGGCGAGTGGCATCCTTGGAGCATGTGGTGCATCCTGAAGGGCACGTCACACAAAAGAAACACAAGAAGCGAGTGGCACCCTTGGAGCACGTGGTGCATCCTGAAGGGAACGTCACGTAAAGGAAATGGACGAGGCGAGTGGCACCCTTGGAGCACGTGGTGCGTCCTGAAGGGAACGTCGCATTGATGTGGATGAAGGAAACACACCTTAATAGCCCTAAGACATTAACGCCTTAAGAGATTCTTAAACAACTTCCCTAACCTAGTGATCCCAGTTCAAAATCTAGTACTAAGTCTAAAACTTTTAGGGTAAAATTTTAGTCTAACCCTAAGAGCAGACCCTGGAATAAAAATAACAAATTAAACAAAAATCCACCTAAGTAATAGTTGGTCTTCATAAAATTCTTGGGGCGATGATGAGGGTAAGATTTAAAGCAAATCTAATAGTTTTAAAATTTTACAAGAAGAATTTAGTTCCTAACTTGTGGGAGAATGGCATCACCTATGTAGTATAACATAAAGAAAATTCCCTAAAAAAAAAAAAAAAAAAAAAACTAAGACCATTATCCTCTCATTATCCATGTCTACATTATTAAACTATCATCCATCACCTTAATCTTCCAGTATCCATTTCTCATTTACATGTCCATTGCACATTATTAAATCACCATCCATCCCCTTAATTTCACATTATTCCTCTTTTATGTTATACATCTACTTTTCCCACATACATGTTTGTCATCACTTTAATATATTATTAACCTATATATATATATATATATATATATATATATATATATATATATATATATATTAATGATAAATTAAAATGATGGATGATGATAAATTAAAATGATGAATAACATGCTTGTAAATAGGGAAAATAAAGTAATATATATTTATTATAAACAAATTGACGTGTATCCCATAATCTCTATTTATAGAAAAATAAAATAATTTATGGAGAAGGGTAGGGATGAGTGACACTTGTAAAAGAGAGAAATTTTTAGGGTTTCATTAAAAACTTAAATTTATTATGATTTAGGGTTTGGAGGGAGGAAAAAGAAAGGGAGAAGGGGGAAGAAAATGGGATCTTCTACGAGGTATTGTTATGCTGCCAAAATTGCAAACTGCACTGATTGCTTGTGAGGAGTTGGGGATTTTCTCAGCTGACTTGAGTCGTAGCTCAGCCTTGAAGGCGACCTGGGAAGCTAGGTTACTGTCTGGATTGTGTGTGGCCCCTTTGCAGCTCGGGGGGGGCTGAGGGGGAAGCATAGTACCCCTAGCGTTTGGCTGGGAGGTACCGGTGTAGTCTCTACGGTCGACGAGAAGGAGCAGCGCGGAGCAGGAGCAACACGGAGCACCAGAGTCATTTGTGGCGAGAAAAGGGCAACGGTATGATTGTATTTTAGAAGATTAGAATGCTTTGGGACTTACCCTGGTTGATAAAATTTCTTACCCCCAGTAATGGCGTGATGAAGAAAATTTCTACGGCTGTTACTCATCTCCGTTAACAAGGTCATTTACCGTTGTTGTTTATGTTAGTGCTTGTGTTTTTTTTAAAAAGAATTTGCGTTGGGGTTACTGGATGTCATAAAAGAATTATTTGAATTTAGATCTCTGTTCATAGAAAAGGCTCAAAAAAATGAATACCTACGAAATCGGGAAAAACCAGATCTGGTGCAAAATGTTTTAAATGGATGTTGTTCGTACCCAAGACCATTCCACTGTTGTTACCCTTCTGCTTTACTCTTAGAGGTGGTTTATTCCCGGATATTGTGTAGTCGCATCTAAAATTTTGATGCGCAGTGTTACCGTCCTTGTAAAACCCCTGATATAGTTTAAGGCATTGAGGTACCTACAGGGAGGCGTAATAAGGGCGATTTCCACTCTGTAATAGATGTACTATCACCTCAGTTGTTTTTAATTTAAAAAGAAGAAAATTTAATTCCTTCTGTGATGACAAGTGGCCTTGATTGTAAATCTATTCTGAATTTCCTCCTGCGTTGTTGTTCACCCAGCGTGACGTTCGCCCCAAGTTTCTCTGCGTATTGTGGTGTATCTCAGTGTTGACTGAGAAAGGAACTTCTCTGCGTTTTAATATTAGAGTTTCTCTGCGTGCCTCTTAATTTATATTTCCTCTGCGATGGTTGTTTATCCTTGCATCCCTCTTTTGCTAAATTTCTTTGCGTTACTTTGGTATTCACCCGCGTTTTTGTTCGTACCCTCTGCGCGGTGTGTGTAGTTCTCTGCCTTTCCACTGCCATATCGCATGGTGAACCCTGGTGATCCAAATCGCTGCCTCTATGTATGAAATAAAAATATATATGTAACCTAACCTTCGTTACTGACCCTGCAACGACCATCTGATGCCTCTACAAACGGTGAACCCCCGCGTTCTCACCTAATCCCCTCTCTGCGTGATGTTGCTCATTCCCTTCATCGCGATGTGTTCCCTGGCGATTGATGGAGAATGCACCACGTTTTCCTTTTTTTTATCACTCAAGCGCTGCGTTGAGGTAACCTCTGCAACCGTCCCCACGCCTCTGCCACTGCCGACTGCGCCCTCCCTCTGCGACCTCATTACCCTACGCAGCTGTGGAACCACCCTGACTGCATGGGCGCGTCACTATCTGGGAATCCGTAAAACTTCAATGACTGTCAGCGCCTGGCTGGATTGGGACTTTAAGCTTACCAACCCCATATTACACCCTGCGTCCCAC
>ML786876.1:299734-316427 GCA_009831015.1 Picea engelmannii | reverse complement strand
ATATCTTTTCTTTTTAAATTTTGATACCTCTCAATGTGACATTTTAAATATGGTCATTTTTATATATTGAAAGTTTTAACCATGTTGTTACCTTGTTATTTCCATTATGACGTTAATTATAAATATGAGGTTATCTTTATATATTAACCTTAGGATAAGGGTGCTGTCATATTTGAATATGAGGTTACATGGTTATTTTCATATAAGATGTTATTCATAATATGCAGCCATTTTTATATATTAACGTTAGGATAAGGGTGTTGTCATATTTGAATATGAGGTTATATGGTTATTTTCATATATGATGTTATTCATAATATGCTGTCATGTTTATATATTGACCTTAGGAGAAGGGTGTTGTAATATTTGAATACGAGGTTATATGGTTATTTTCATATATGATGTTATTCATAATATGCTGTCATGTTTATATATTGACCTTAGGATAAGGGTGTTGTCATATTTGAATACGAGGTTATATGGTTATTTTCATATATGATGTTATTCATAATATGCAGTCATATTTATATATTGACCTTAGGATAAGGGTGCTGTCATATTTGAATATGAGGTTATATGGTTATTTTCATATATGATGTTATTCATAATATGCTGTCATTTTTATATATTGACCTTAGGATAAGGGTGTTGTCATATTTGAATATGATGTTATATGGTTATTTTTATATATGATGTTATTTATAATATGCTGTCATTTTTATATATTGACCTTAGGATAAAGGTTTTACTCTTTTATTTATTTATTTAAAGAAAAGAGTATTCCTTTATTTAATTATTTGAGAAGGGTTTTATTCCCTTATTTAATTATTAAAGAAAAGATGTATTCTTTATTTTTAAGAGGGGATGGGTTCCTTGATCTATTTATTTAAAGAAATGATGTATTCTTTTAGTTATTCATTTAAGAAGGGATTTATTCTTTCACTAATTCATTTAAAAGAGAGATTTATTATTTTGTATTTATCTAAAGAAGGGATATATTCTTTTTATGCATTTATTAAAGATGGGTTTTGTTAAGTTATTATGACTTGGTATCTTGTTCTTCAAGTTGTTAAACCCTTAATGTTGATCGATTCTTAATGCTAATTTAAGGTGTACATATCGACTTATTTGAGTTTTAAAATGCTTTCAATACTAACCTAAAGTTGTAATCGGCAATTTGGTTTATGACTCGCCTTCAGGATGTAAAACTACAATAAACCTAGACCGGTTCAGTGATAGGTATTTAGCGTCCATTTAGATCTTAGATATTGACATTTAGCCAGGATTACTGGTTGGGTAGTTGATGAGGTTGTATTTAGCTTACGCTTTCCTATGTGGATTGTTGTTCTTTAACCCTTACTGTACTTGGATGTAATCAATCCATTGTTGTTCTGCTTGTGTCGGGAGGGAGCTAGACACCTCCTGGTAAGCCTTAGTATATACAGTTGTGTGTGTGATTATCTGTTGTGTGAAGAATCCAGTGCCGTATCAAGAGTCTTGGGCCCTTTAAAGGCAGGGTTCCACTCTTGCGACACACTTGACGGAGATTACTAGTTTCTGCCTGAGCAGTCGGCCAGGAGCCTATCTGACCTTCTCTCTCCTCGGAGCAGAGAACTAAGATTAAACGCCCTGCTTTCCTGTGCAGAAATAGTAATCTACCATGATGGATTCTTCCTTAGGTCTATGGTCATTTAATGCTTGCAGTTGTGCGCCTAATGTCCTCTTGCTGTGGTCAGCAGCGTGGTTGCATCTTGTTGGTTGTCGAGTGGTGACGTAGAGTCTAGAGTGTCTGTTACTTCTACACGCGTGCACACACCTTAAACCTTAAAAAAAATAAAAAAATAATAATAATTGCACCTGTTATCAAAGTTGTTGTCGTAACTAGGAGGACGTTACATATGCTATCAGAGTCGGTTCGACCCACGACTTGGGGTTCGCTACGACTTTCGTTGACATGATTTTGTGTTATTATACTGTTACTGATCGAGTTGATTGTATGCGTGCAGGTAATCATGGTTAGAGGATGCCGCGGAGGCAGATGACAGGGTGCTAGGAGAGGAGGCATGACGCCTCCAGCAACATCCACGCCTGAGGGGTCTAACCCCCAGTGAGGCGAGCAGGTTCTCGGATAGGAGAAGATAGCAGTTGGTGATGTTATTGGGATGATGAGATCCTTTCAGCGCATGTCTGAGGCTCTGATCAGTCGATTGGACAGAGACGAGGCCAGGGCGCCGGCACCCCCTGAGGTTCCGACGCGCGCACCGACCATTACAGGTAGCATTCACCGTGAACTCGAGAAGGTAAAATTTCCTGAGTTCTTTGGTGCCCCAGACGACGTAGCCGCCGAGGCATGGTTGGAGAATATGGCGATGTGCTTCGCACTTTGCGATTATACCTCCAACATGAAGGTCCACATGGCGGTCTTTCAACTGAAGGGGAGCACTCTTCTATGGTGGAAGATGCTCTTGCCGCATATGAACATGGCCGTGGAAGACGTTTCATGGGAACTGTTTGAGGAACGGTTCCGAGAGAGGTACCTTTCAGAGGAATTCATTGAGCGTCAGCTCAATGAGTTCAACGCGTTACGACAGGGAGGTTGTACGGTGACCGAGTACGAGGCACGTTTTATGGAGCTGCTCCGGTATGCTTCGCACCTTAACACTGAGAAGCTAAAGGTCAACAGGTTCGTGTTTGGCCTTAACGACAGCCTGCGTGCAAAGGTTAGGATCCTGATGCCTCAAACCTTGCACGATGTTGTCCAAAAGGCCCTCATAGCAGAGGAGGAGCTTATTAGTGGGGGTCAGACCAGGACTCCAATGAGACCCGCAGGGCAGGGTTCATCTGGTACACCGCAGCATCAGACACCAGCGAGACATACGCCGGGACATCGTTGCTTCCAGAGGAGATCCACTTTTTCTTCACCTCGACGACCACCACCTCAGCAGTGGACACCTTATCGAGGACCACAACACCAACAACAGCGTCGCCCGCAGCAGCAACAGTTTAGGCCTGTTCAGCAGAACAAACCAGGGTTTCAGGACGGTGGGCAGTCATCTTCTACTTCGGGTACCAGGACTACTGGGCCGAAGAAGGGGTGTTGGATGTGTGGGGAGCCACACTACCAGCGCGACTGTCCTGTGGAGAGGACCAGGGCGTCCGGATCAGCCAGAGCCGCTACCATGGGAGACATGGGAAAGGCCCATCAGATTCATGTAGCGATGAATAACCGCCAGGCAGAGCACCAATCGACTGTGCTTGAGACGACAGGTACGGTCGCTGACCAGACCCTTAGTATTTTGATAGACCCAGGCACTACTGAGAGTTTCATTTCTGGTGCAGCGTTAAAAAGGATTAAGGTAAAGGCAGTTGAACATGATGAGTTTAGCTTCGTGGAGATGGCTTTGGGAGCCAAACAGAAGGTTGGAGGAAAGGTTACGGGCTGTGCCCTTAACCTGGGAGAGTTTGTCACTAGGGTCAACTTGTACGTCACGATCTTAGGATCTTATGACGTCGTGATTGGTATGGATTGGTTGGAATCGCATGAGGCGATACTCAACTGTAAGACGAAACGGTTGAGCTTGGTTGACGACGAAGGATAGAGACGTGTGATTGTAGAACAGAGCCAGGGGGTTTCCCTGAGGTTCATCTCTTCCTTACAGTTACAGAAGAGTATGCGCAAGGGGTGCAAAATTTATGCGATCCTCGCGCTAAATGAGAAGGGAGTAGCGGAAGGTCTAGAACACCTTTCGGTGTTGAAGAAGTTTGCAGACGTATTTCTAGAGGAGTTTCCTGGGATGCCGCCGGAAAGGGAACTGGAGTTTACCATAGACCTGAAACCGGGAACCGAACCGATAGCAAGAACGCCTTATCGGATGTCGACCCTGGAGTTGCAAGAGTTGAAAATGAAACTGAAGGATACGAATTAATTTAGCAGGCGAATTGGTGGTCACATTAACTCAGAAATTGTACTTTCGAATACGTAATTTGCGCTTAATTAATAAGATTTTGGTTTTCCTGGAATTAAATTTTATTCAAATTAATGTGAATAGATTTACTAACAATCAAGGGATACAGTACATCATTTACCCATATCTAACAAACATCAACTTACATATTATTTCATAAATTTGGCAGCGTAACTATATTATTGCTTTAAGAGTGTCCAAATGAAGGATGCGACCAATAGATCCAACGATGCTCAGAAGAAAGCGCCATTGAATAGTAATGAGAATTCAGAATAACATAACTAATTTATTGCTAAAAATCCAATTTTACTTGCATTCATATTTGGATCTAAAATCTAAAATTTTTAATTCTCTACGATTTTGGGGGACTCCCGAACTTAGCCTTCTTGTTTTTTTTTTCCAGCGATATGGTGGTCACCTTTAAAACCAGTTTTACATTTTCATTCTCTACATGAAGGTTTTTCCTCAACAAATTTTGAAGGTGATCTCTGTGTTTTGATCAGTTCTGATAAAATTCCTTTACCTTTGCCTTTATTTACTAGTGCCCAACCATTCGCATTTTTCTCCTTAGAAAATTTCGAAGGTGATCTCTACATTTTTGATTGATTATGTTAACCTCCCTTTCCTCTACGTGTTGGGTTAAGTGCACCCAACGACATCATATTCCCTACGAAATTCTGGGGCTTCCATCCAGCGTTGAGATTTTACTTGATCCAAGTTCTGGGGAAGAGTCATAGCTCTGACCTCCCTTCCTCTCCATGGATGGCGCTTGGCACGCTGGATTTATTTCGGTGCTGGTCACCTCTGCACACATCCCTGTGCATTCCTACTTCCCTTACTAACTTATGCGTAGGTGGGGATCTACCCCCTCAGCGTCGATCCAACTAGCGATTCAGGTGGTTGAACTTCTATTCTTGAGTGGAGAAAATAACTTACCGTTGGCTACTTTTTTATCAAGAGTTATTTTATATTACCAGTTTTATTGTTTACCGGTAATGTTATTACCATTTAGGGTTCTTTTCTTCTTAATTGTTTCCTTTAAGGAGGTTCCCTGCCCTTCCTTAATGTTGTTTCCATTCTGGTTTAATTTTAATTTATAATTGATCTTGGAACCTCATCTATTAAATTGGGTCGTGCACTTTTCCTTTACCCTTTTTAACTTAGATTAAATTACCCTCATGAATAGGATGGGATCATGGTTTCCTTTATGAAATGTTTATTAATTAAATTTCATAATTACTTCATGGGCCATCGCTTGTAACCTTAGTGTCAGTTAGATGTATCACCTTGAGACGCTCAATGATTTCACAATGGATTTTAATGATTAAGTTCTTAGATACTTGCGCCATGAAAAGTCTTAAATTGTTGGGGGATCGATTACCTCATCTGTGCCTTAATCTAATTGATGTTTATTTGCGATTGGATTTTATATCCATGTGTGATGGACTGGTGTGTAGTTACTTTTGACGCCATAAAAATTTAACGATTTTGTCTTGCGCCTTGATTTTGGTTGTGCTCTAGCTGGATTGCTTACACTGGGGAATTAGGACGTGGTTGCAATGTTTTAACTTGATTTCTCGTGTACATTTCTTAGGCAATGATGCATGACTAGTCTAGGGATAGAATTTACTTGTGCACCATATTTTAAGTGGGCATGTGATTGCTTTGCCATTTCCTTGCACCTCAGAATTAATGATGATTGTGATTGATTTTATGTGATTGACTTTCCCACACAATGTAAATAACTGATGATAAATATTGCGCCTTTATTGGAGGTGATGTATGTTAATTGCATTAATAGATTCTCGTGTGCCTTGATTGTAGTGTTGAATAATGAATTAATTGATAACTAGATGACTGCTGAGCAATGAAAATGAAGTTGAGGTTAAGTCTTGCATCATTGAATTAATGTTGACATGATGAGTTATGTAGTGGTTTTACACTCGCATGCAACGATTATAATGTAAGAATGATTGTGTGGACTACTTGCGCTCATGGATATTATTTAATAAATGATGTCATTAGACATTAGCCTTCTAGCGCATAGTGAAAATTTTATTATGACGGATGACTGTATTCGTGATTGGGCCTTGCGCATCGAAAATAGTTGACAATTCCTTGTGCCTTGGATTTAATATGGTCTATTATGTGTTATGCAAATAATTACTCTTGTGCATCATTTAATTGATGTTTAGGATTGATGGATTCTTGAGGTCAATGATCATACTCTGTGCTCATTTGATTGTGTTGGGGGGATGTAGACATCGTCTTGTGTTTATTATGTGACTCTTGTGATTATCCTTGATCCTTATTATTTGTTGTGTTATATTATGCTTCTTGGTGTTATCTGATGATGGTCCTTATGCGAAGCGTTGAATGTTTAATATTTTTACTATTATGCGTCGATATTAATTGTAGAATGCAATGATGTGGGATGTGGTTAATTAATATGTTAATACATTGATAAGCATGTCGTGGTTCATGATGATGTTGTGTCTACATTGGGTCGTAATTGTTGGTTAATGGATTGATATGGTTTCATTATTATATGTGAAAGTTGTGTCGATGATGTTGTTATGTATTATGATGTTTTAAATTTCCTAATGCAACATTAAAAGAATTTTTTTTTTAGTTGTTGTACGTCGCTTTTGTTGTCGTAACAATGAGGCCTGTTACATAAGGTATATGAGCGAGGTTCAACCCTGCAACTGTGGATAGCCACACCTTTCACTAAATTAAGAACTTGATTAATACTTAGCACTAATTAAAATATTAACCTATCCATGCGGTAATCATGGTTAGAGGACGCTGCAAAGATTCACAACGTGGTGCTTTGGAAGGAGGTGTGACGCCTCCAGAAGCTCTCGCGCCCTAGGAGTCTAACCCCTAGGGGGAAGAGAAAGTCCTTGGGAAGGAGTCGATTGTTTTAAGGGATGTGTATGGTCTGACAAGGTTCATCTAGGGAAATTTCATAAGCCTTGACTAACCTTCCTTACTGAGATAAGGCTAGGGAGCTTGTACCCCCGAGGGTCCACAGTGCGCTCCAGACAATACTGGTAGCATTCATGAAGAACTATAGAAGAATAAGTTCTTGAGTTCATGAGTGGCACAAATAGCTCAGCCGCCGAGGCATTGCTGGAGAACAAGGTGATGTGATTCATGCTTCGCGCTTACTACCCCAACACGAAGGATCGCATGGCGATATTAAACTAAAGGGGAGCACTCTTCTATGGTGGAAGATGCTCCTACCTCAGCTAGACATGGTCGTCGAAGCCGTGTTATGAGAATGGTTCAAGGAATGGTTCTGAGAGAAGTGTTTTTCATAAAAACTCATGTAGAACCAACTTGATGAGTTCAGTGCCTTATGACAGGGTGGTTGTACGATGCCATATCATGAGAAAGGATTTATGGAGCTACTCCGGTCGGCTCCGCATATGAACACGGGAAAGATAGAGGTCAGAAAGTTTGTGTTCGACCTTAACTCTAGCTTTCATGCGAAGGAGAGGATATAAATTCCTCGAACGTTTCTTAAGGCATTCCAGTAGGCCTCATAGCTGGGGAAGTATTGATAGTGGAAGTCGGGTTAGGGACTCCTGCAAGACTGTCTGGACTGACGACATGTGGTGCATAGCGGCATCAGACGCCAACCAAACAAGACATCTTGGTATCAATATACGCATATAGAACCCTTTTTCACGACACCACGATGATGGGTTCCTCAGCAGAAGACCCCCCCTACAGGGGACCATCGCATTAGCAGCAACAACTGTTGGGCCTGTTCAGAAGAACAATCCATGGTTTCAAGCTAGTGGGCCAGTGGCTCTACTTCAGGGACCAGGAGTACTAGACCGAAGATCGTATGCTGGCATGTGGAGAGCCACATCACCAACGCAACTGCTCGGTTAAGTGGGACATAACGGCCAGATCGATAGGACCGGCAGGATTTGGAGATTTGGGCAAGGCCCACAGGATTCACGCAACAGTGAATAACCTCCAGGCCAAGCACTAGTGCATGGTGCTCGATACGTCAGGCACAATCGTCGACCAAAATTTTGGTTTTGGATAGAACTAGGTACTATAGAAGAGCATGTGCAAGGATGTAATATATATGCAATCTTGACATTGAATGACAACGTCGGGACATACGTATTTAAAGGACCTTCCCATGGCACAAGTACTGCTGATGTGTTTCAAGAAAATTACCCAGATTGCTGCTCGCAAAGGAGTTGGAGTTTAAAATAGACTAGAAACCTGGAACTGAACCGATAGCAAGAGCGCCTTATCTTATGTCAAACCCTGAGTTACAAGATTTTAAAAGGAAAATGAAGGAGTTTTTGGAACTAGGACTTACATCCAAGGGTGTCACCTCTGGGTGCACCTGTTATTCTCATACGGAAGAAATATGGGTTGTGGAGACTTTGTATTCACTACCGTCATTTGAACGAGTTAATGATCAAGAAATCACATTCATTTCCAAGTATAGAAAATTTTCTTGATCAAAGGAAAGGTGTGACGATGTATTCAAAGATTTACTGAAGATTAGGTTATCACCAATTTCTAATTTAAGAGGAAGACATTCCTAATACCTCTTTCAAGACGAGTTTGGGACTTTACGATTTTACTGTTTTACCGTTTGGACTGACAAACGCCCCAAGGGTATTCATGAGCTTGAGGAATGGGGTGTTCCATGAATACTTGGACAAGTTTGTTCAAGTATTCATTGATGATACTTGATATATTCTTGGACAATGGAAGAACATGACGAACATTTACGCTTTGTACTACAGTGTCTACGAGAGAACAAATTGTCTGGGAAACTATTGAGATGCTACTTTTACCAATTGGAGATTCATTTACTTAGGGAATGTTAACTCTGGTGGGGGTATCATCATGGATCTAATGAAGGTTGAGGCTATTATGGAATGGACTGCATCGACGAATTTCCCAAAGGTACATTGCTTTGTGGGTTTAGTGGGATATTATTGACGGTTCGTCGAGGTTTTTTTTTTCAAAGATAGCAAATCTGATTACGGAATTTCAGAAGAAGAATAAGAATTTTTTGTGGACTGTGAAATGTGCAGAATCATTTAGAAGGCTTAAGGAGTTGTTGAAGAGGAGTTGTTGAAGACAACGCCGATACTAAAATTCCCTGACAGGGACAATAATTTCTTGGTATGCATCGACGCATCCAAGTAAGGCTTAGGTGAAGTCTTGATGCAAGACGGTCGAGTAATCACTTACATCTCGAGAAAGTTAAGAAATCATGAGGAGAACTATGCGACACACAACCTGGAGTTATTATCCATTGTGTATGCCATGAGATTATGGAGGCACTACCTGATTGGATGAAAATTTGAACTAAAAACAAACCACTGTGGTTTGCAAAACCTTTTTACGCAAGTGACTTGAACGCGCAACAAAGGCATTGGTTAGAACTTCTTAGCCAGTATGACTTTGATATTAACTACATAAAAGGAACAATGAACATAATGGAATATTTGTTGAGTCAGAGACCACCCATATTTTTAGTGATACCTCTTCAGACGAACCTACGTGAAAATATTTTAACTATACAATGCCACGATGGATGGTATAAAGAGGTTAAGGAATTTATCGGACAAGACACCATGTTGGTACCAAAATTTGAGGGATTTACTGTGGAAAATGATAGATTAATGAGATATAACAACTGGATTTATGTACTGCCCAACGTCAAATTGAGAAGTTTGATCTTAAATGAATATCATAGGGCAGTGTACATGTCTCATCTAGGAGTCACCAAGATGAGGGTAAACCTTAAACCCTTATTCTTCTGGAAGAGAATGAAGGTAGACATAGTTAACTACATGGAAATATGTCTAGAAGGTCGGTAGGTGAAGGATGAACATAGACATCCGACAAGAGTACTACGACCACACGTTATTCCATAATCGAAATGGGAGGTAATTTTGATGGAATTCATTGGGGAAATTGTCGCCTATGACAAGGAGTCGCGAATCAATTTTCATGATAGTTGACACTCTGACGAACAGTTCACATTTTTTCCTCGTGCGAACGACGCATCAGGCACCAGGTATAGTTAGATTTTATATTAGCAAGATATTGAGACTGCTAGACATACCAAAAGAATCATATCCAATAAGGGAATCATTGTTTTCAAGATGATTTTGGATGAGTTTCCCAAGAGGCCTTGGGAACACCACTGAACTTTAGTACAACATGTCCCTGAGATAGACAAGCTGGCCAAAAGAACGAACCAAATTTTGGAAGGTTTTGTTGCATATGGGGTGTTGGATCAACATAAACATTGGGAATAGTTCTTGATGCCTGCTGAGTTGTGTGCAACAACAACCATCAAGGTACCATTAATATGGCACCGTTGAGTTTCTCTATGGGCGACCGTGTCAGACGCCTTTGAGCTGGGATAGAATCAAGGATGGGGTCCTAGTAGGACCAAAAGCGATCCAAGAAATGGAAGAAAAAGTACAAACGATAAGAAACAGGAACTACTACATATGGGTGGATTATTCCACGAAAATTTTCCACGTTTCCATTATTTTCATGTTTTTATTAAATTGGGCGCGATTTTTGTCGCTATTTTCATGAAAGTTCGTCGCTAGTGCGACGAGTATTTCCTACCTCAAAAAGCACCTGCTAACACACGTGGCTTGCAATGGCTAGTTGAATTTTTGCGGACCTAACTTTAAGAGACTTTGAGACACATTTTCTATAGTTGCGACACTGTTTGTGGATTTTGTTTCAACTGTTTATTTTTTCCGTCACCCATCGGTTGAACAAATCCAATTCCTGATCTACATAGCTCAGATTTTGAACTTGCAAGGTTAGTATGTTTATTTATTTACATATACTCATTTAACTTGTAAATTTTTGTTCAAATGAAATTTCATGTAGCTTGTTTTTTCCTTGATAATATATTATATGTGCATTACCATATTTCAAAATTGTTATGTCATTGGTTTTTGGATATAGTTAGTATATTCTATGGAAATTCATGTGAAATGTTAAGAAAAATATTTTACAAAGAAGTATTTTAAGAAGAGGGAAAATTACTCCATCAATAAGACAATTGAAACATTAAAAACGAATGTCATTATCAATCTAGATCAATTTGAGCCTACAATTCCTTATGCAAATTTAATCCTTATTACAAAACCACCAAATCATAACAACTTTACTGGTTGGACTAATGTTTGAAATAGAAAGTGGAAAAAATCCCTCTTAGGTCTAATCTTATCTCTTAGCGAACTTGTTAGATCTCTAACTTTTGTGTTTCTATGATGTTGTGCCTATATATATTAATTTCATATTTTTAGTCTAGTATTAGGTTAGGTTAGTCATATAACATTGTATTCTTATGTGATGTTGTTTCTCTCAATTTTTTATAATCAAACACAATTCTATATGTAGTGATTAATTCTAGTTTGTAGTTGATGTAACTTTTTTATACACTATTAATAAGGAGTAGCTAAAATATAAAAATTTCATGATGAAATCTGCGATAACATGATGAAATCTACTAGTCAGACTATGAAAAATGAGAACATTCCAAAGTGTCTTAGAAAATAAAATCGTGACCACTGTAAGTAGCATAAAATTGTGACCATTGTATGTAGCTGCAAATCAAAACGTCATAATTTAAACCAACCAAACCCAATTGTGGATGACAAGTGGATGACATTCTTTTTTTAGTGGTGAATTTCAAAGATTGACATTTTCTCTACAAAACAACTTAGAGGCTAGTGTATGGTGTCGAGTGATTCAAGTTTGAGAAATTTTGACCACTTTTGTTAAATGGTGTGTAATTATTTTCCATGGTGATTTAGTACACACTACTCTAAAGTACAAATTGAAGCAAATCGATCTTAATGGTTAATCAACAATAAAAAAAAAGCATGTCAAAATGTCTTAGAAAAAATAATTGTGAGAATTGTAGGTCACTGTAAATAAACATATCATAATCGAAAGGAGTATCTAAAATATCATGGAGTAGCTAAAATATAAAAAATTGACAACTTACTGTTTGGTATGGTGTAGGTAAGACAATTACTTGTCAGTACAAGGATTTTTCACTATGAATGAAAATGACATGAAACTTTCTCAGTTTAGAGCGGCATTAGAGGTGAGGGGCGATGTAAAATGTTATTTCCCTTTCTATGATTGTAGGGGCTTGTAAAGAAGAATACTTTTAATAACAACAGCTGAAAGACATTGTAAGGAGAAGGGGCACACCGAAGGGGGTTATGAATATCGTCCCTTGGAAAGAGGATTCAATATTTAATGTATTCTCTGTAATAGTCATCATGTCATGAATTTTAGTAATATTTCTTATCGTTTTTTTTATATTTTCTATACACACTAACTTTACTACATTTTTTTTAAATATATAGATGATGCCCCGAAAATTTCGACCTCCAGAGAATTATTTTCCAAGTACTAGAAGAAATAATCCTTTACAAGGTGATGAACTTCGAGATCAGAATATTGAAGTTGTTGATCAAGTTATTAATGATGATATGGATGGAGATAATGTTAGTGATACAAATAAGGAAGATGAGATACATAGATTGATCCAAGACACAGTTGCTCCAATGGATGAGGACAACCAGGATGATAGTCATGATGTTGATCCTCTACTCGAGAAGTCACATCAACCTCTTTATGAAGGCTCAACAACAAATCTTCTATCTGCTATATTTTTGTTGGTGAAATTGAAGGTTTTGAATGGTTTATCAAACACATGCCTCACACAGATACTAAGGTATTTAATTTGTTAATTATTTATGCCTGCATGTTCACAAATACTTAAAAGGTTCAATTTTTTCCTATATTGCTATTGTTTTCTAATTTGTAAAGTATGGATGCGATATTGATGATTAATATTGTTTACATTGAATTATTGTTTTAAATTTTGTAGATTTTTAAGTGAATTTCTATTACCGACGTCAAATATTTTTCCACACACATATCGAGAAATATCCGTGATTATGAAATAAATTGGAATGGAGTATCAAGCTATTGATGCATGTCCTTATGATCATATCATATACTATGTACAATATGCATTAGAAAATGAATTCCCACAATGTCAAATAAGTAGATATCGAACTGATAAAGCGTCAAAGAAGGTGCCTCACAAAGTTCTTCGTTATATTTCGATAATTCCACGTTTCCAACGGTTGTTCAGGTGCCAAAGTATAGCACAATTTATGGATTTCCATGCAAAGAAAAGAAGTCGAGACGATGTTCTCTGAATGCTTGCAAATGGTTCTACATTGAAGTACATCGAAGAAAAGTGGTCAATTTTTAAAGAAGAACCTCGTAATGTTACACTTTCGTTGGTGGCTGATGGTGTCAATCAATTTGGAGAGCTTTGTTCTACGTACTCAGTGTGACCTATTTTTGTTATAAACAATAACCTTCCTCCTTGGATTTCGATTAAGAGAAAGAACACAATGTTGGCAATGATTGTTCCAGGTATTTAATTACCTTTTATTTGATTTAAAGTATGACAAAATATTTCATTTCTTTGTTTCGTGCATGGTAATTATGTATTTTATATATAACAACATCTAGATAAGTATAATTAATCATGCAATATGTTGAAACAATTAGGTAAGTACTGGGTTATAGATATGAACGTATATATTGAGCCTCTTATTGATGAGTTGTTTAAGTTATGGGTTGACATCACTATGTATGACATCTCTAGACCAATAGGGAAAAAATGATTTCAATTCCATGGAATACTATCATCGACAATTCATGATGCTCCCGGGTTAACACATTTTTGTGGTATATTGTTTCTTTCTTTTGTGATTTAATATTATATATATTTATTGAAAATATCATGCACTATTTTAACTTGTAGCTCTAATTCGCTACATTAATTCATATATCTTGTAGGTCTTCAAACAAAGGGTAAATTTGCATGCCTAGTTTGTGGTCCCAGGATAAAATCTCGTCATTCAAGGAGTTTAGGAAAGGAAGTGTTTGATGAGTATAGGAAATTTATTCCTAAGAACCATAGTTATCGAACTACAGACAAAGCAAAATTCAATGGTAAATAAGAGAATGGAAAAAAACCACGAAGAATGACACCTCACCTATGGAAGTTGGAATATATTAGAAATCGTCAAGGTATGCAAATTATTTATGTATGATATATTATATAAATCTTTGGTTAATTTTATTAGTATTAATTTCATTTTTTTTTATTAATTAGTGTTAATTTCATTTTGTTGATGTTTCATGAATGTCGTTAAGGCACAAATGGGCTTCCACGAGGAATGAAAAGTTACCCGATGCAATTCAGTAGGTTTCCATACTACGTGCACCTACACATAATTCATTTGTTTGATACAATGCATATCGGGAAGAACATAACATAATTGTTATGGTGAATATTAGATGGAAGGACTGACAAAGAGAGAATTGGAAAGATTTGTAGTGACATATAGGAAGCTAATCATGCATTGCAAAGTGTTATTATTAATTCTAATGGTGATGGTCGTGAAGATAATGCTAGTCTTCCTTGGTTATTGACGGAGCAACATACCAATATTGTAAAAGAGGTCTTTCGAAAAATTAGGTTTCTGACAGGGTTTTCGTCGAACATACAAAATATCTTAACGAAAAAATGTGAGTTTGGTGGAGTTAAAACACATGACTAGCATACATTCATTAAGGTAATTAGTAGGTTATATATTTCCTTATTGGTACATATTTTTTGGAAACAAATAATGATTGTTTTTTTTTGTTACAATATGCTCTACTTTTATCTCTCCCAAACGACTTTGACAACAACATAAAACAAATTATTTATGTACTTGGCAAATAAATGAGATAAGTAATGTTTTATATGGAAAATGTACTTCTTATGTGATTTGTAGTGAAAATTATTGACATATTATGTTTTATCTGCAAATTTATGTATGCATTGATATTATTTTATTGCATCGACATTTGTAGGTGGATTTCATCAAAAGAAATGCATAAAGAATATATAAGGTGTTGGAAGAGAGAAATTCCCCGACTAATCTGTCAAATGCAACAGTATCTACCTCCAACATTTTTCAATGCACAAGAACACTACCTCATACACCAAGTTGAGGATATTGAATTATGTGGACCAATTAACACAAGGTCGATGTGGATGGTGGAGAGGCAGTTGAAGTCATTGAAGGATTTTATTAGACGAAGAGCATGTCCTGAGGGTTCTATGGTTGAGAGATATATGGTATATCAATGCATGGTGTATATTAGTCAATATCTACCTAAATCAACAGAAAATATGAATGTGCCTCGCATTTGGAATCTCGACTCCATCAACAAATTTGAAGGGAAGGTACTATTGGGGAAAAGTAAAATGAGGACCATGAAAGGTAATTATTAGATGTTGACGTAGATTTAATATATTACACATTTATTTTTTCAATTTTATTTTATCATACTGATTTTTTATATTTTTTATTCTTGCATATTGAACTATATTAAACTATTCCTTTATTAACAATAGCTAATTAAAGATATTAAATTGTTATTTTATCATATAGTTTCTCGAGAGTGGGATTCTTTACATTTATACATTGCAAACAACCTTGATTGGATGGATCATTGGATATAATATACTAAAGAATACTTCGATAGGTTATCATGGGAACGGGTGAGTAAGATGATTAAAACATCGCATCATCATTGAGATCAATTTTATGATCTTATGTCAAGGGAAGTTGATTTAGCCCTTGGTTTACAAGATATACAAGAAAGTAAATTGTTTACCCACATTTGTCTAGTTATTTCCCAATTTTTCAATGTATTTGGTTTGTTTAATTTTTGAAATATATATTTACTAAGAACTCTATGAGGTTTATTAATTGGCAATGTATTTTTTACTTGTTTTCCATGTTGCAGTTGAAACATCACAAGGCTATGTGGTGTAATGATCGTAAATTTTGTATCAAAATTTTGGATGATAAGATGAAAACCTCGGATTGTGGGATAACTGCAGTGTTTAAGGTCACCAATGTTTCCTCTAGAAGTGACAGAAATCCGGAATAAACTGAGAATACGTACTATGGGCATTTGGAGGATATAATTGAGTGTGATTTTAATTCCTTTAAAACAGTTTTGTTTGAGGTGAAATGGTACAGGCTACAGATGCATGAACCTGATCCTGAAAGAACTGTTATTGAGCATGATAATGGATTTACCATGGTTAATACAAGGGCATTTGAACTGGGTATAGAGCCTTATGTTCTTCCAAGTCATTGTGAGCAAGTATTTTACTGAGAGGTACCTAGTAAAGAAGGTTGGTCATACGTTGTTAGATATAATACAAGAGGAAGACCAGTAAAGTATAATCATGTAGCCGAGGATGAAGATAATAATGAGGAAGAAGATCATGGTTATGCAGATCAGGAGAAGGTGGCTGAAGAAGTTGATCATCCAAATGTAGCAAACGACGATCTCATTGATGATATCACTTACTGTATTAGTGAAAATGACGTTGATGATGATGTTGATATGAATGGGCCTTTCATCAATATTGATTATGAACCAGATCCTGATACAGATGTTGAGCTAGATGAAGAAGAAGATGAATGATATTTAATTGTTGAAACAAAGAGTTATGTGTTTATATATTTTATATGATCTTTATATGTTTTTATTTTTTATAATAGAGTATATGTTACATGTTCTTTATAATT
>ML786876.1:222574-233894 GCA_009831015.1 Picea engelmannii | reverse complement strand
ACCTTTGAACTAACAGGGGGGGATATTGATGATGATTCTCAAACTTCATTTTTCAAAAGAAACAAAAAAATGCCAAATGGGTAACAACAGTCTATAGATGGAAGACATAGACATACAAAAAACCATATCATTGACAACAATAGTAGCAAGAGAATTGCAAAGATTTCATTACCTGTGATAAATTACCAATTTGGGCACTTTGAGGTTTTTGCCACTTGTCATTTTTTTATGTGAAAAGCATTGATGTGATTGATTTTTTATTGAAATGATTGATTTAGGATTTGACTAGTTCCAACAAGACACTTGGTTTACTACTCCATGTTTATTTGGTAGAATTATGGTTCAATGTCTTGTAGTTGGATCATACACAATATTCAAGATTAAGATGTTGTTTGACACTATTTATGTGTCATTTTTTTAGAGAAGTTTTGTGGACATTTTGTTCACCTAGATGGTCATTTGACCTAGTAGAGGATCATCACCTGTGATAAATTACCAATTTGGGCACTTTGAGGTTTTTGTCACTTGTCATTTTTTTTATGTGACAACCATTGATGTGATTGATTTTTCCTTGACATGATTGATTTAGGATTTGACTAGTTCCAACAAGACACCTGGTTTACTACTCTATGGTTATTTGGTATAATTACGGTTCAATGTCTTGCAGTTGGATCATACACAATATTCAACATTGATATGTTGTTTGACACTATTTATGTATCATTTTTTGAGAGAAGTTTTGTGAACATTTTTTTCACCTAGATGGTCATTTGACCTAGTAGAGGAAAGATATATCCATTTGCATTGTTGATTGGCGTTTGATTGGGTTGTGAATTATTTTCAAGCATGTGTCATACTTGCAATTGATTCACTTCTCATGATTTTCTCTCATAAGATATTGGAGTTCACATCAATGAAAAATTACAGGGGTTCTAGATCACATGTTTACACAATAATATTTTCCATTCCAGATTATATGGATCTTCAACATCCATATTTGGTGGATTTTCAGAATATCTCTATTGAGGTTCAACCTAGGAGTTTAAGACTGAATAATTGGAGATTATACCAATTTATGCACTAGTTCTTATTTCTTTGCCGGTATAATTCTTCAGGCTTATGATTGAGGAGGGGATTGTTATCCTTTGACTTCCTATCCAATCATGAATTCCTACACCACCTTCATGTATTTCACATTATAGGATACAATTTTTATGCTAAGTGTGTATTTGATCCTATTTTTCCTCCTCCTAACCTTATCTCTTAACAAGTTGTCAATGTGAGAGTAAATCTAGTTTATGAGGTGGTCAAATCCATGTACTATATATTTGTATCATTGGAATGAATATTGTGATGAGAATGGCTTAATCCATTTTGGCTAGATCTCTTTTCATGTTTCTTTGCATAGTTTAACAATGAGGAGTACTTATTTTTATCATTTGGAGTAGTTGTCATTGAATTCCATCAAACCAACCACCATTATGCAAAACAACACATTTTTTAAATGACACTGCAATAGTAAGCAACACTACTAAATAAATATTCCTTGTCTTTGCATTGGATTTTTCATTTTGTTTATTTTTCCTTGTACCTACTACCTGTTGAGGAAAATATATGAAATGATCTTACTCAATCATTTTTAAATATTTCTTGGCTAAGGCAAGATAGATGGAATATCACCCTATGTTTATAGCCTCAAAATTTGTTTCCTAATCCAAAAGTATTCGTTACAAGGGCTTAGGCTGATTTTTTATAAATAAAAGATTGTTGTAAAATTCAATATTTTATATAATTTTTTGAGTATAACAGATGCAAAAGTAATTGTGGAGACAAAAGAAAAAATACCAAGTAAATATTTAACATAGATGAGACAGAATAGAAATCGCTTATTTCATTCCAATAAATCAAAAGAATTGTTCTCTTTACAAAAATCCCTAAGGAAGTTTGGACCAAAGTCAAACTTAGATGTCCCTGATGAAAACCATACAAAAGAACTACTAACAAAAAGTAAAAAATTGAACTTTAAAAGATGGATCATCTTTCCGTAGATTGCTTCCCACTCAACTATGCACAATACCATTTATCATTCATGAAATTTAATTCATAAACATACAAGTCTACACAGGATATCAAAGATAGATCAACACCTCTGAAAAACAAGTGTCAAAATGATGTAATTCAACCTTGAATCTTGTTGTCTACAATAGGACCCTGTTGTCATAAAAGAGAATTAGGCTTTCAATGAATTAAATAATGAATAAAAATTGAACTATCTCAATAAAACTCAAGGGCAGACCTTAGTATGCTTTCTCCTTCTATTCTTCTCTTCTTGCTCCTTCTCTTTTTTCCTTTAAGAAATCAAAAATAGTTGAAGTAGTTAAACTACCTCTTTTAGTTAAGTTAACTAAAACTCAACTAACTTTTAGTTTAGAGGAAGAATTAATATAATAATAATAAGGGTCTTTAATAAATAATAACTAGTGGGTGGGACCCCTTGTGAATCCCTTTAGTTTATTAACAAAAATAAACACAACTATTAAATCAATCAAACACATCCCTCCTTGTGGATCCCATCATCATTCTCATAATTTGAAAAATAATATCAATGATATTTTAAACCATGTCCAAAAAATATAATATCCAAAAAAAGTGTGTTGTCCAAAAACTTCAGCAGTCAACTATTCTCAACAATCAATAAATAAATATACTCAAAAACCATATTTGCCACTTTGGGAGGCAATTTTCCCTTTGTTGTTGTTGTCTCCCTTTTATTTCTCTGAATTAGCCTTAGGTTGTGTGGAGCCTTTAGGCTTGATCTCATTGATAACATGAGAGTATTCATCTCTCAAGGGCATGCAGGATGAAATGGATTTGGAATCATCACTTGAGGGAGAGGAGGGGGCAACAACAACTTTTCCTTTATCGTGTGCATGGTGGGATTCAATTTTGAGCCTCTTTCTTGTGTGGGAAGACTGTATAGATGAGTGTGCAGTGGAAACTTGGACAATTGGGTTAACATGTAGAGGAGGAGTAGGTAGAGACAAATTGGTCCAGCCACGATGTTGGGAGACTATTGGATGAACAATCTCTTTCCATCTATCATTTTCAGGGACTTCAGGTTGTAATGAGACATGAGGGGGAACTGGGATACCAAGGACATACTGGGGTTGGAAGGGAGGACTTTTTGGTCTAGGTTGGACTACCCCTTGTCCAATCCAGTTGAAAAATCCAGCTTGGAAGAGTTGGTTCAACTCTTGTGGATATGCATCAAAATGTATCGAAAACCTTGGCCTTCTAGGTCCCCTATTCCAATTTCATCTTCCCTTGTTATTTTGGCCATGGATTCCTCTGTTGAAGAAGCTCCTTCCTATTTGCATCGTTTATTAGCAACTACCTTCTTAAACAAACCATACATGACATCTCTTTAAATATGAAACAAAGTTTGGCTCAACAACACATCAGACTCATGCAATCCAATCCATAAAAAATCATTTAATACTTGTTAATGAGAAGGGGGTGAATAAGGGTTCTGGGATATCTAAGGGGTTGTATTGAGAAAAAAGTGATAAAATGGAAGGGAGTAGATCATGATTACTGCTCAACAAATCATCAAACAATCAATTGTATTGTAATGACAAAACATATCAACTGTAACTCATCTCTGTGTCATCCTTTAATTGCTATAATACAAAGTTTATATTTAATTATTATTTAATTTTAAGAACAGGGCGTGCAAAGTGAATCTGGGAATGTGATGGGATTCGTAATGTACAAAAAAGTGAGAGAATGGAAGGGAAGTTAATGGATATTGTTCATAAAATAAATTAAATAATCAATAATCATAACTCTGTACTAAAATCAATCCAAAAAACACCAACACCATACCAACATTACTGTGTATCAAAATGTTTGTTGTAACATTTAAATTTCCCATAATTCCTCAATTCATAATAGTCTGTCCAACAATAACCCATAACCAAAACAAACTTTCCATTCAACAGACTTGTTTAAGAAAATACTGGTCTTTAATTTCTTTCTTTCCTTTTAAGAATTTAAAGAAAATGCCAATATTGCTTGAACTCTATCCCATAATGAATCACTATGAAAATAACATCCATTGTCTACCAATTCACAATCGATCCAAATTAAAGTATACACAGGTCCCTTTTCAAATACGAACAGACTTCCAAAACATGCCCGATTACACACAATCTTCATCATATCAACCAATAAGATTTTGCAATGAAACTGTAGTCAACATAAAACCTGATCCTTATCATTGTCAATGTAACCATTTATAATCTGCATGATGATCCCATAATATAAATGAAGAGAACATAACCAATTACACACACGCACCATTTCCACAATTAGCTATAATCTTGGCTGGGCCTAGAAAAACCACAGGTGTTTCCAATTTGCAATTAAAACCACGCTGTAAGAACACGGTGAATGGAGTCATAAAGAAAAGATAACATCCCTCGACTGTATATAATTTCTCATTCCCAATTGTAACTATTCAACCAATTTAATCATAGAAAGACGAGATAGGGACTCGACGAAAAACTCCATAACCATTCCACTGATAAATCAATATTTGATAACCAAGAAGATGCTCGAAGGGAGCAAGACAATTGGATATTAAAACCGTTCTCTGTCAAAAACAAACGCAGTGAGATAATCAAGAGTGTGCTAATATTTTAACAATAGCACAGAGAACTGGAGGTCTTCATAGACTTATCAACCACATGCAAAATACCTTTCGATGTAGACACAATAGTAAGCCACATGGTCTTCTTATTACTCCCAGTCTGGAAATGGAACCAATAGTTATCCATCGACAAAAGAAAAGATGGTTTGGGTAGAAAACGATGTTTCACATAGAGCGTTTTACGCTTGCATAGGAGAGGTGAAGTTATCTAAACAATGACAGATATTCAAAGAACACACATAGATATAACCTCTATTTCCATTTCCTTAAGAGTCGAACAACCAGTGAGAAATACCAATGAGGATGCATAATGTCGAGGTATAACTTATATCACCCCACAACCATATAGTATATAATAATGTTATGGCCACCCGAAGTATGGATCTTGGGATGCTTCGGTGAAAAGACATTATGAATGAGACAACGACCATGACTTATGGGTCTGAGAAATAACACAACAACCGAATGAAATTTCAGATGCGAATGGATAAGGGTTACAGTCATGAATATGAGGGATAAACCAACGATAATACACAGAATGAAACCCTCCACCATTAATACAGAGTGATACATACCACATTCACTTATTATCCACAGAGACCCACCACGATTTTAAATCGACAGAGAAACCAGTTAATGCATAACTTAAACAAAACCCAATTATTTTGCTTGCAATCTGAACAATTTTATAGTCATCTCATAGTGAAATAGCATGCATTTACAAAGTTGAAATTATTAGGAACACACAAACCCAAGCATTATTGAGCCATCATTTGTTCATACACAGAGCATAATTCATGGATGGAGTGAAAAAGAACCTGTAAAAAAGTTCTTAAAAGGGAGAGCTGGTCGAGCTTCCTTCTTCCCAAGAGCCTGAAATGTGGAGCTTAACCACCAACAGATCGAAAAATGTAACAAGGAACAATGCTAGGGTGACGACCGATAGGAGGAGTATGGAGTGACGTGCATTACTGCACGTTGCTTCCATCTCATATCCTATTAAATTCGAGGTACAAGAAAACCAAACATTCACCAAACCATTAAACCATGTATTCAATGCCCAAACAATTGAAATATGCGACGATATCCCTTGCCCAATGCGCCATCCAAACATTTACACGTTAACCTTTGCCAAGTCCCATGCCATATCATATATTGCAATGCTATATGTGCCCAAATTAAATGAAAATCGCATAGCCACTAACCAACCATATAATAGTTAGGACTAACATTAACATATCTTTATTCTTCCATTTGCTTATAACCCTTAACATAGCTCAAACATAACTTATTTTCCTTTAAGAATTATTTTATACGTTTTCTTTCTTTGTTTTGGTTATGTTATCACTAACATATCTCTTGTATATATGTGGCTAGTTAATCAATCACAATAATAGCAATTGTAAATACATACCCATCATAACAAAAAAAATGCTTTGAATCGCAGAAACATCCCATAAAATGTATCATCCACATGTTACTATGTCGAGAAGAAACCAAGACTACATTGTCAACCATGTAGGATTGTGTAAGCAACATCAAAACAAAAGCAAAAAAATGTGTGATATATATATTTTCGAGTCTTCAGTCTACAAGGGGGTCCCACCTACTTGTATTATATTATTATCATAGTTTAAATAATAGGGCCTTAGCAATACTTTGTGGGTGGAATTCATCGTTATGATTTTAATCGTCAACAAACTGGAGACTCCACAGGGAAATCTGTTTCCAACAGATTAAGAACTCAGAATGTCTGGTTTCACACACCAGGTACATCAGATCAATATGACATAAATCAAAATGATTATGTAACAGGGGGAAGTAAGTGGATTTAATGGGAAAATGACCGGGAATTTGGGAATAGCTCACGGAAAGTATTAATTATGAGGGGGTTTATCCATGTAAGAATAATCATTCAACTAAAATTTTCTCTTAACTTCAACGATAAAAAATTTCTGAACTTGCTCTTTTGAATCTCGAAATGGATGAAGAAATGGAAAGTAGAAGCGGGATGTAACCATCTACCTCATAAAAAAGAAGTGAAAGAATATAACAAATTCAATGATGCCTTCAGGGGGGACATCATAACAGTCATGTAAGATTGATTGTTATTGATTAACAATACTTTGCAGAAGTGTCGTTGTGGAAAAACTAATCCAACATTTTATTTTTGACAAAAATTGAAGTCAAAAGAACAAAAAACAAGAAATGTCATAACAGAAATGAAACAACAAAATTGAAAACAACAGAAATGAAAATTACTAAAATGAAAGTAGAATTGAAATGACATAAATGAAAATAGCAGAAATGAAAACTACTAAAATACAAAACAATCCAAGTTGGTTCCACATAATGTTTTAAGTGAGGACCGTTAGTGTTGTAGGAAAACAATCGCTCTTGTAAATCCTTTAGAATGTAAGAATTTTCACCCAGGACAAAAGCGATATTGAAAGGCCCAGCCATAATTTTTGAAACTTTGAATGTCTTCCTCTATCAGCATGAGATGAATCCCACAAAAATAGCTTCTCATTGACTTTAAATTTGACAGCTTTGACACTCTTGTTGAAATATTTTTTAACAGTCTATTGTCTTCTCTTTATATTACCCAATTAAAATGTCATTTGTTCCTCTAAATCTAGGAGTGCATTCATCCTCTATGAAACAGTAGAAGAATTTAATTCTTCAACCTGTAGCATTAATCTTAAGGAGGACAGTTCCAACGCAGTAGGTATAATGGCTTCTTGACCATAAACAAGTTGGAAAGGAGTGTAACCAGTGCTCACCTTGGTGGTAGTTCGATCTTCCCAAAGGGAATAAGTGAGGAGAGTGTACCATTGACAAGGCTTATCTTCGATGAGCCTTTTGATAATTCTTACCATATTATTGTTGGTAGAATTGGCCTGCCCATTTCCTTGGGGGTAATAAGATGATGAGTTAAAAATTTTAACCCCCAACTTAGCTAAAAATTGGGTCATCTTAGCAGAAATAAAAGCGGGACCATTTTCTGTAATAATCTCTAAAGGAAGACCAAATCTGGAAAAAATATTATTTTCAAGGAAAGAAATCACCTGATCATTTGCCGAATGTTTAAGCGTGACAGATTCAACCCATTTTGTAAAATAGTCTGTGGATGTAAAGATAAATACTTGTCCTGTTGAAGATGGAGGATTAATAGGACCAATAAAATCCAATCCCCACTTTGAAAAAGTAAAGTCTGGGAGGACAGGTTGTAACATCATGGCTGAAAGGTGTTCTTTCCCAACAAATTTATGGCACTTGTCCCAAGATCTCGAAAAAAAAATAAGAATCATGAAAGATTGAAGGCCAATAGTATCCTTTTCTGATAATCTTAAAAGCAATAGTTTTAGCAGAAAAATGACCTCCTACGTGAATAACAACATTTGGAGAACCATGATTTTATTGCAACAGTTTATGTGCTTCCTCATTGTTTACATAGCGAAGCAACATACCATCAACAGATCTTCTAAACAAGAAGTCTCCTATAATGACGTATCTAGTCGATTCAAGACAAAGCCTTCTTATTTGATAGTGTCTAAGTTATCTGGACATATTTGATTTTGCAAATAGTAAACCAAATTATTATACCAAGGATGTTCAGACACATGAAGGATTTTACTATCAATGTAGAAATGTGTTGATAGAGAATTGTCATGTTCATCAATTTCTTCACTAGTCTCAGCATGTTGAGCTAAGTGAAAGGCTAAGTCATGCCCCTTGATGGTGTTAGAAGTCACAATAGTTAAATCATTCTCCTAGATCTTGGCAAGCCAATGTGAAAGCTTCCCTGAAAGATAAGTCTGTGAGAGAAAAAACTTGACGGCGAGTAAAGGGACTTTTACCAACGTATGCTTACCTAAGATGAAGTGGAGAATTTTTTCAACAACTTTAACAAGAGAGAAATCATGTTTTTCAATAAAAGAATATTTAAACTCATCATCAGACAAGCTTTGACTCATGTAAGCCACTGGTTTTTCATTACCTTGGCCATCACCTTGCATGAGGATAACAAAAACTACTTCCTTTGTGGCATTAGTATATATCATAAATTCATCCTCAAAATCCGGCTTCGCCAGAACTAGTGCGGAACTAATTTCTTTCTTGATCCCTACAAAAGCATTTTCGACATCATCTATCCAAGAAAAAGAATGATCTTGCTTAAGAAGATTATGAATTGGCTTGACCATTACAACAAAATCAAGAAAAAACCTACGAACAAAGTTAATAACCCCCATAAAAGCTTGAGCCTCCTTCTTGGAAGTGGGAGCAGGAAGATTTAAGATAACAACAATCCTTTCAGGATCAATACTTATTCCTGAATCGGAGACAATGTGTCCAAGGAGCTTGCCCTTGGTAATGCTGAAAATAGACTTAGAAGGATTTAGAGAAATGCCAAATTTCCTACATCGCATGAGAACTCTTTTAAGATTACCAAAATGATCTGATTGGTTTTTGGAGTACACAGTTAAGTCATCAAGATAGATTTGAATAATCTTTCCAATCAAATCGTCAAAATCTATTTGCATAGATCTTTGAAAAGTGGCACCTGCATTAGATAAGACAAAAGGCATATGTTCATAAACAAAAGTTCCCCAACGAATAATAAAAGTGGTTTTATATTTATCTTCCCTTTTTACCTTGATTTGATTGTAACTAGAAAAATCGTCAAGTGAGGACATCATCTGTGACCCTGCAACCTGTTGCAAAATCATTTCCATATTGGGAAGAGGAAAGTGATCTTTTATACTAGCCCTATTCTATGCACGGAAATCTACGCATAATCTGATTTGACCAGTTGTTTTTCGAACAGGAACCAAATTAGAAACCCATTCTGAATACTTAACCGAGAAGATGATCCTAGCCTTCAAGAGTTTTTCCAACTCCTTTCGAATAGTTTCTTCCATCACAGGGTTAATGGGTATTTGTTTTTTCCTAACTAGTTTTATGCCCTCCTTGATAGGAATGGCATGATGTATAAGAGAAGGATCAAAACCATCAAGATCATCATAAGACCAAGCAAAAACATCTTGAAATTCACCAAGTAGTCTGGCGAATTTCAATTTCTCTTCATCAGAACATTGGGCACCTATTTTAACATTCTCTAGAGACTCGAGTGTCCCAATGTTCAAGGAAATGGTTTCAACCACTTTCCTTTTCAACTCCTCTTCTTTATGTTTCTCTTTATTTCCTACATCACTCAATGAAAATGAACTTTCTAGCGGAGTCAAGCCTTTAGGAACTTGTTGTCTCCCATTGATATAATCTCCTTAGGCTTATAAGGTTCATTATGAATGAAAGAACAAATGATTTCATCACTAGGGAATACCTGCCATGATTCTATATTGTCAAGGATATGTGGACGATACAAATATTGAAAAGTACAATCAGGTATTTGTGGCAGAAGTTGTCGATTAGGAGAGGCTGCAAAAACAGCTAATCGATCAACCATTGAGTTCAATTCCCTTTTAACATGAGTGATGTTGAAAGATAGTAAGTTCGAGATAATTTCCCAAACAGTTTGGGTGTATCATTTCATTAACTTGTTTCTAGGAGAGTATATCTTATGTACAAGGTTCACAACAAGCTCAAAATCCCCAAAAACTGTAAGGTGAACACAACCCAGATTTGTAATGATCCCAAGCCAAATTATTCTTGGAATCACTAACTACTACTAATTTATTGAGTTATTAAGTGTGTACAAGATTCATCAACACATGGAGATCACAATATATTCAAGATGTAGAAGCACAAGCAAAGATCTGACCTTTTTATTATGAGCAATGTAAGATCAATACAATAGATGGTCGATCTGGCATAAACCTCAGATGGTCGTACAAGCAATAGATATGAGATGCTACAAAATGCTCTCGACAATACAAGATAAGCCTCCAAAGGCTGGATATACAATGAAGACTGAATCAAGCAGATCTGAGCCATACTAATGCTCAACCTCCAAGCTGGAAAGTGCCACGTCCTGCTAGAATGCTGAAGCCCTCAATAATTTTTCCCTACTACCAAAAGTGTCCAATCATCCTAATAAATATGCCAAATGATAGATCGGGCAACTGTAAGGACAACCCATATGTCCAAATTCCCAAATCCACTCTCAAACCCCGTAGATCTGAATTCTCCACTGAATGGTGCGCCCCACTGGATGACTGAAACCCTAGCTGGTTCGACCTTGATGAAGGAGGCCTCCAAATTCTCTGAAACTCTCCAAGAATATAGATCGGGCTATGAGAATCTCGTGGGATAAGTTTCGGACTCAGATCTCAAGCAGATCTCCCTAGATCTGAGTTTTACTGAATCATAGGACGTCCCCTATGTCTCCAAGACGTCCCAATCTGCAAACAAATGTAGAATGATGATAACCCTCTAGAAAAGCCCTCAAACTGATGGTCCTGCCCCTCCAAACAAAACCCAATTGTCGGAATGGCCCCAGGCCCTTAGGATAAGCTGGATCGAACCTCCCTCTAGATGATGGTGCGCCCTTGCTGGAAACACAAGAACAGTATGGCCTGCTACCTTCTGAAGCGCTAGATGGAGATGGGCTGAGACTAGAATGGTGTGGAGGAGTCTTTCATCCCCGAG
>ML786876.1:167808-216596 GCA_009831015.1 Picea engelmannii | reverse complement strand
TGGAATCACTAACTACTACTAATTTATTGAGTTATTAAGTGCGTACAAGATTCATCAACACATGGAGATCACAATATATTCAAGATGTAGAAGCACAAGCAAAGATCTGACCTTTTTATTATGAGCAATGTAAGATCAATACAGTAGATGGCCAATCTAGCATAAACCTCAAATGGTCGTACAAGCAATAGATATGAGCTGCTACAAAATGCTCCCGACAATACAAAATAAGCCTCCAAAGGTTGGATATACAATGAAGATTGAATCAAGCAGATCTGAGCCATACTAATGCTCAACCTCCAAGATGGAAAGTGCCACGTCCTGCTAGAATGCTAAAGCCCTCAATAATTCTTCCCTGCTACCAAAAGTGTCCAATCATCCCGAGAAATATGCCAAATGATATATCGGGCAACTGTAAGGACAACCCAGATGTCCAAATTCCCAAATCCACTCTCAAACCTTATAGATCTGAATTCTCCACTGAATGTTGTGCCCCACTGGATGACTGAAACCCTAGCTAGTTTGAACTTGATGAAGGAGGCCTCCAAATGCTCTGAAACTCTCCAAGAATATAGATCGAGCTATGAGAATCCCGTGGGAGAAGTTTCGGACTCAGATCTCAAGCAGATCTCCCTAGATCTGAGTTTTACTGAATCACAGGATGTCCCCTATGGCTCCAAGACATCCCAATCTACAGACAAATGTAGAATGATGATAACCCTCCAGAAAATCCCTCAAACTGATGGTCCTGCCCCTGCAAACAAAACCCAACTGTCGGAATGGACCCAGACCCTCAGGATAAGCTGGATCGAACCTCCCTCTAGATGATGGTGCACCCTTGCTGGAAACACAAGAACATTATGACCTGCTACCTTCTGAAGTACTAGATGGAGATGGGCTGAGACTAGAATGGTGTGGAGGAGTCTTTCATCCCTGAGACCAAGATGTGGAACAAGGTGAGTGGATATTTCACCATTGAGTTGCTCACAAGGGTTTGTACAAAAAAAACCCCAAACTGAATGCTCAAGAGCAATAGAAAATGCTAATCCAAAACCAGAATGAGTAATAGGTGTGCCCCAGCCTCTTACTTATACTTTTCCTTCTAATTCTCTGTTGAGTTATCTTTTACTCCTTTATCCTTTCCCTTTCTTAAGTCAACTTAAAAATATAACTTTTAACTTCTTGACTTTCCCCCCCTCAGTGTGAGACTATGACCTAGTGGGGGTGCCTAGGCCACTAAGTCTCCTCATCACCTCTCTAAGAGGTGGGGAACATTACAGATTATAGGCATTTTCAATGCCTAACAATAATTCTTCGAATTCAGTGACATTGTTTGTGCAAGCAAACTCTAACCTATAGGAAAAGTTATGATTTTTTCCCACAGGAGAGTACAAGATAATACCAGCTCCTTTCCTTCATTGGAACATGAACCATCAAAGTGCACATGCCACATCCTGTCGTCTAATTCAATTTTTTCCAAGGTAGTGTTGTCCTCCTTGGAAAATATGGAATACACTCCTAGGTCCTCCTCGATATAATTCACATTAGGTTGTGTGACACTTTCTATGTAAGGTGAAATTATTCCCTCTCTGAGGACTATAATGTTTTTAACATTCCGAGGAATGGATAAGTCTGTCCCGTTGAGTGAGAGGTATCCACCTGTCAAATCTTTCCAATCTCTTCCTAAGATGATCGAGTAGTTTCTTACTGGCATATCGATTACCTGAATATTAAGGGTTGTCCTTATTTCAGGGTGCGCGCACAAAACCAAGGTCATGTCCTTGATTTCACCTATGGTCGTTTGTTGTAGACTATTATAAGAGAGCATTCTTCTGGCATTTTCATTTGTACAAGACAAGACTAGCTCTTCCATAATAATCTTCAACATTACACTTGGGCCCGAACCGCCGTCAATGAGGAAACAATGGGAAATCTTATCCATAATATTTACAGAAATATAAAATGTGGGGTTTTTTACAGGGTATCTAAAGTTATGTACACCTACTTTATTTACAGATGAATCCTCTTCATCTACCTCTTCAAAGAGGTTGGATACAACGAAATCTTTTCCTTCCATGAAATTTTTTAGATGGTGTTATTGTTCAGGGATGACAACCATGTCCAGAAGGGTTGCATCTACTTTGATGTTGGATAATTCATTTAGAATGTTTTATTTGGAAGAGGGGAGAGGGGAGGTCGTTCCTTAACTGTCAGGAGCCTTAGAAACCTGAACAGTAGTAGTTGGTGAAGATTATCTTGGGCTAGAATAAGTGCAGGGAGGATCATATTTTCTTTTGGGAGCATAGAATGTATTCCTAGTATTTATGATCATGACATCTTCTGTATCTGCAAAGTCTAGGAAAACTATGGTAGTTTCATGTCTCTTGCCAAAGATTTTATCTTTGGCATTGTTATTTACCTCACATGTACTTTCCTCATGGTGTTCCTCGCAAAATTTACACCAACTACGAGGCATGATATCTTTAGGCTGAAAATTATTTTCATCCGGGTTTTTAAAGGGGGGTGCAGAAGAAGATGAAGCTCCAGGGGTAAGAGAGGACACATTTCCTTTTCTCTCATATGTTATCATTTGATTATTCATGTCTTGTAAAAGATGTAAGAGGGAAGACATGTATGTCTGTTTAACTGAGTCTCCCTTAGGAAGACATGTTCTTTTAGGTTGTTCTTCATACTCTAGACAATTATGCAGAGCGAAACCAAGGTTATCAATGTATTTTTCCTCAAGCCTATGATGATAGGGGGGAGGTAATGCATTATAATAATGCATGAAAGTGACTTGGTTCTGAGGTCAGATGAATTTAGGGATTTGATTATATAACTTGGCGAAACACAAGTTGAAGGACTTGATAGTCTCACCATCCTTATAAGAAATGTTATTTTATTCCCGTAACTGCTCGGCTTGGATTTTGGATTGCCCATAAGTAGATTTGAACCAATATATTAACTCTTCCCAAGTAGATAAAATCTTAGGAGGTATATCAAAGAAATTGGTTGCAGCCTTCCCTTCAATGGAATTGACAAATAAGTGCATACAAGTATCATTGTCATTGGCTCCTAAGTTGTGATAGGCATTAGAAAATTCCACCAAGTGTTCATTCGTAGTGATAGTGTTATTCCCTGAAAACCTAGGGATATTCTCTTTGTATTTATGAAGTGGATGAGTAACAAGTGTCGAGTTAAGAGGGGAGGAAACATGACATGATGTAGTTGTAGAATCTTCTTCAAACTGAAAAATCCCATACTTTTTAATGACTTTGGCAGGGTTTGTGGTAGATTGGACAGGGACTTAGTGACTATACAAGCTACCAATCACTGACAAAGTTGAAGGTTGAGATGAAGAAGCACCTCCAGTGCCACCAGAGCCACCACAGATGCCATCTTGTGGATGATAGGTAAGGGAGAGAAATACGAACTAGATGAGTGAGACAAGGTTCTCCTTAGAGAACTTTGTTGGGTTGATAACACAATGTCCCTTCTTCCTATTTCAGAAATAGGATCAATTTCTGGTGATAACCTCTTCTTCTCCTAGAAACATGAAGGTATAAGGGCATGAAAAGAAGATCAAAACTGAAGGAAAAAGAAATCTATGGTTGATTCCTAAGTTGTCTTTTACTAGCTTCCCAACATTCTTGGGAACTTATGTCTTGTTCAATTGCTTCCCATGAGCGATTAAGCTCAATCCGGGTACTAGAAGTATCTAAGATGGTATTAAACAAGTTTAAAGAAATTTTGGTCTGATCTTAGGACCGGGCTCAATATTAGGATTCCTTGCAATAGGTACAATCATTAAGAAATGAAACAGTCAAAGAATCAAAATAAGAAAAGTAGATATATTCAATAATAATCAAGCATAAAAATCAACTAGAGAGATATGGAAGATCTCCCCAGTATGGTCACCAAATAAATGTTGAGGAAAATATATGAAATGATATTACTCAAGCATTTTCAGATCTTGTTTGGCTAAGGCAAGATAGATGGGAATACCACCCTATGTTTATAGCCTCAAATTTTCTTTCCTAATCCACAAGTATTGATTACAAGGGCTTAGGCTAATTTTTTATAAATAAAAGATTGTTGTAAAATTCAATAGTTTATATAATTTTCTGAGTATAACAGATGCAAAAGTAATTGTGGAGACAAAAGAAAAAATACCAAGTCAATATTTAACACAGATGAGACAAAATAGCAATCGCTTATTTCATTCCAATAAATCAAAAGAATCGCTCTCTTTACAAAAATCCCTAAGGAAGTTTGGACCAAAGTCAAACTTAGATGCCCCCGATGAAAACCTTACAAAAGGACTTCTGACGGAAAGTAAAAAATTGAACTTTAAAATCTTTATCAGCTTTCCACAGATTGTTTCCCACTCAACTCTGCACAATATCCTTTATCATTCATGAAATTTAATTCATAAACATACAAGGCTACACAAACTATCAAATATAGATCAACACCTCTGAAAAAAAAGTGTCGAAATGATGTAATTAAACCTTGAATCTTGTTGTGTACAATAGGACCCTGTTGTCATAAAAGAGAATTAGGCTTTCAATGAATTAAAGAATGAATGAAAACTGAACTATCTCAATAAAACTCAAGATAAGACCTTCGTATGCTTTCTCCTTCTATTCTCCTCTTTTTGCCTTTAAGCAATCAAAATTAGTTGAAGTAGTTAAACTACCTCTTTTAGTTAAGTTAACTAAAACTAAACTAACTTTTAGTTTAGGGGAATAATTAATATCATAATAATAAGGGTCTTTAATAAATAATAACTAGTAGGTGGGACCCCTTGTGACTCCCTTTAGTTTCTTAACAAAAATAAACACAACTAGTCAATCAATCGAACACATCCCTCATTGTGGATCCCATCATCATTCTCATAATTTGAAAAATAATATCAATGATATTTTAAACCATGTCCAAAAAATCTAATATCCAAAATATCCAAAAAAAAGTGTGTTGTCTAAAAACTTCAATAGTCAGTTGTTCTCAACAATCAATAAATAAATATACTCAAAAACCATATTTTCCACTTTGGGAGGCAATTTTCCCATTGTTGTTGTTGTTGTTGTCTCCCTTTGATTTATTTGAATTAGCCTTAGTTTGTGTGGAGCCTTTAGGCTTGATCTCACTGATAACATGAGAGAAATCATCTTTCAAGTGCACGCAAGATGAAATGGATTTGGCGTAATCACTTGAGGGAGAGGAGGGAGAAGCAACAACTTTTCATTTATCATGTGCATGGTGGGTTTCATTTTTGAGACTCTTTCTTGTGTGTGAAGACTACACAGGTGAGTGTGTAGGGGAAACTTGTATAATTGGGTTAACCAGGTGAGGAGGAGAAGGTAGAGACAAATTGGTCCAGCCACGATGTTGGGAGACTGTTGGATGAACAATATCTTGCCATCTGTCATTTTCAGGGACTTCGGGTTGTAATGAGACATGAGGGGGAATTGGGATACCAAGGACATACTGGGTTTGGAAGGGAGGCCTTTATGGCCTAGGATGGACTATCCCTTGTCCAATCCAGTTGAAAAATCCATATTGGAAGAGTTGGTTCAACTCTTGTGGATCTGCATCAAAATGTATCGAAAACCTTGGCCTTCTAGGGCCCCTTTTCCAATTTCCTCTTCCCTTGTTATTCTGGTCATGGCTTCCTCTGCTGAAGAAGCTCATTCATATATGCAATGTTTATTAGCAACTAGCTTCTTAAACAAACCATACATGACATCTCTTTAAATATGAAACAAAGTTTGGCTCAACAACACATCATACTCGTGCAATCCAATCCATAAAAAATCGTTTAATGCTTGTTAATGAGCGGGGGGTGACTAAGGGTTCTAGGGTATCTGAGGGGTTGTATTGAGTGAAAAGTGATAAAATGGAAGGGAGTAGATCATGATTACTTCTCAACAAGTATTCAAACAATCAACTGTATTGTAATGACAAAACATACCAACTGTAACTCATCTTTGTGTCATCCTTTAATTGATATAATACAGATTTTCCATTTAATTATAATTTAATTTTAAGAATAGGGCATGCAAAGTGATTCTGGGAATGTGAGGGGATTCGTGATGTGCGAAAAATTGAGATAATGGCAGGGAATTTAATGGATATTGTTCATAAAACAAATTAAATAATCAATAATCATAACTCTGTACTAAAATCAATCCAAAAAACACCAACACCATACCAACATTACTATGTATCAAAATATTTGTTGTAACATTTAAATTTCCCAGAATTCCTCAATTTTTAACAGTTTATGCAACCATAACCCATAACCAAAACAAACTTTCCATTCAACAAACCTGTTTAAGAAAATATTGGTCTTTAATTTCTTTCTTTCCTTTTAAGAATTTAAAGAAAACGCATAGCAATATTGCTCGGCCTCTATCCCATAATGCATCACTATAAAAATAACATCCACTGTCTACCAATTCACAATCGAGCCAAATTAAAGTATACATAGGTCCCTTTTCAAATACGAACAAACTTCCAAAAAATGCCTGATTACACACAATCTTCATCATATCAACCAATAAGATTTTGCAACGAAACCACAGTCAACATAAAACCCGAGCCTTATTATTGTCGATGTAACCATTTATAATCTGCACAATGATCCCATAATATAAATGAAGAGAACATAGCCAATTACACATAGGCACCATTTCCACAATTATCTATAACCCTGGTTGGGCCTAGAAAAACCACAGGTGTTTCCATTTTGCAATTAACACCACGCTATAAGAACATAGTGAATGGAATCATAACGAAAATATAACAACCCTCGATTGTATATAATTTCTCATTCGCAATTGTAACTGTTCAACCAATTTAATCATAGAAATACGAGATAGGGACTCTCGACGAAAAACTCCATAACCATTCCACTAATAAACCAATATTTGACAACCAAGAATATGCTCGAAGGGAGAAAGACAGTTGGAGATTAAAATCGTTCTCTGTCGAAAACAAATGCAGTGAGACAATGAAGAGAGCGCTCATATTTTAACAATAGAAAAGAGAACTGGAGGTCTTCATAGACTTATAAGCCACAGGCAAAATACCTTTTGATGAAGACATAGTAGTAAGCCACGCGGTCTTCTTATTACTCTTAGTCTAGCAATGGAACCAATAGTTATCCATCGATGAAAGAAAAGACAGTTTGGGTAGAAAAATCAAGTGCACATAGTGCGTTTTATGCTTGCGAACGAGAGGCAGAGTTATCTAAACAATGACAATTATTCAAATAGCACACAGAGATATAACCTCTCTGTCCATTTCCTTAAGAGTCGAACAACCAGTGATAAATACCAATGAGGATGCATAACGCCGAGGTATAAATTATATCACCCCACAACCATACAATATATAATAATTTTATGGCCACCCGAAGACTGGATATTGGGATGCTTCAGTGAAAAGACACTATGAATGAGACAACGATCATGACTTCTAGGTCTGAGAAATAACACAGCAACTGAATGATATTCTGGATGCGACTGGATAAGCATTACAATCATGACTGTGAGGGAGCAATCGACGATAATACATAGAACAAAACCCTCCACCATTAATACAGAATGATACATACTACATTCACTTATTATTCACAGAGACCCACCACGATTTTAAACTGACATAAAAACCAGTTAATGCATAACTTAAACAAAACCCAATTCTTTTTCTTGCAATCCGAACAATTTTACAGTCATCTCATAGAGAAATAACACACATTTACACAGTTGAAATTCTCAGGAAAAAACAAACCCAAGCATTACCGAGCCATTATTTGTTCATACACGGAGCATAATTCATGGATGGAGTGAAAAAGAACCATACCTGTAACAAAGATCTTAAAAGGGCGAGTTGGATGAGCTTCCTTCTTCCCGAGAGCTTGAAATGCAGAGCTTAACCACCAACAGACCAAAAAATGCAACAAGGAACAATGCTAGGGTGATGACCGATAGGAGGAGTATGGAGTGACGTGCATTTATTGCACGTCGCTTCCATCTCCTATCCTATTCAATTCGAAGTACAAGACAACCAAACATTCACCAATCCATTAAACCATGTATTCAATGCCCAAACAATTCAAATCTGCGACGATATACCTTGCCCAATGCGCCATCCAAACATTTACACATTAACCTTTGCCAAGTCCCATGCCATATCATATATTGCAATGCTATATGTGCCCAAATCAAATGAAAATCGTATAGCCACTAACCAACCATATAATACTTAGGACTAACATTAACATCTCTTTATTTTTCCATTTTCATATAACCCTTAACATAGCTCAAACATAACTTATTTTCCTTTAAGAATTTTTTTATAGGTTTTCTTTCTTTGTTTTGGTTATGTTATCACTAACATATCTCTTGTATATATGTGGCTAGGTAATCGATCACAATCATAGCAACTGTAAATGCATACCCATCATAACAAAAAAATGCTTTGAATCGTAGAAACATCCCATAAAATGTATCATCCACATGTTACTATGTCGAGAAGAAACCAAGACTACATTGTCAACCATGTAGGACTGTGTAAGCAGCATCAAAACAACAGCAGGAAAATGTGTGATATATCTATTTTTGAGTCTCCAGTCTACAAGGGGGTCCCACCTACTAGTATTATATTATTAGCATAGTTTAAATAATAGGGCCTTAGCAATACTTTGTGGGCGGAATTCATCGTTATGATTTTAATCCTCAACACTACCATGTAGCATATTACAAGTACATATGATAAATTCATGTTAATATTATCATAAACACTTGATTCATCAAAATTTCTTGGTAGATACCATTTAATGATTCACATAGAGAATTCCATGTGAAGATCGAGGACCTATATCGATAGGAGTCACACTGTACTATACTTAATCACTAGAATTAGTAAATTATGACAACTATCCAAAGAAATATGAACTATAGAAAGTTCATATGAGAAAAAAATTATATTGACCATCTAGAATATAAACCCTTATATTGATAATCTAGAAATAGAGCATTGATCATGGACCTCTTCGAGAGGGAAAACTACAAATGGGTAGAGATCCAATACAATTAAAATACTCGGTAAACCATTACACATCTACAAATCATACTACATTCAATGCAGTAGTGTCCTATGTTGGGTATGTGTCATATTCTTTGCACGAATAGCTCTACTGCATGCTATGTTGTGTCGGGCATGCGGGGGTGTTTGAGGGGGGGTTGCAATGGGGCGATATCACCCCTACATGGGGGTTCAGGGGTAGTGCCCCAGAGATTTTTTTTTTACCTCAGGAAACGTGTCGCATTTTTTCCCTCGATTTTCTTGTCCATTGTAGGGCAGTTTTTTGGCACATGGTTTTTGTTGATGGTTTTCTATTTCTGGTTAAGAAATTAGGGTTGTTGACTAATCTAGGTCATTGGGTTAGGGTTTTGGATGCCACTGGATCCTATATGTATATTGTATTGTAAACAATGTATCACATTGGATGGATATAAAATATACTGGTTTTCCCGGTTTGGGTTTCCAGGGGAAAAATCTCTTTGTAATGTGTGTATTTTCCATTGTATCTTTTCTGTATTTTCCATTGTATCTTTGTTTAAGTAAATAATTGTACAATATTAAAATATATATTTGGTATCAAATCTTTGTTGGCTTTAGGGGAACGCCTTTGTGGTCAAGGGTTTGGCTTGGGACTGTGCAACATAACCATGGTGGGGGCGTCAAAATTTCACTTTTCTTAGGAGAATCAATACCCCCATTCGGGGTTACTATTCCATATATTTCCAGCCACGGTATCCATGCTCCAGACCGAGCTTAGAGCTGTCAGGTATCCTCTCCCAATTTATTTGGTTCTTCCATCCGTCTATATTCGCATTTGACTACGGGCTATGACCATACGCCAAGACAACAGGTTCCAAGAAAACCACTGCACAAATCCTCCGGAGTGGAAAATATCCAAAGTTCACAATCTAATGTCACGTGTCCTTAGAGATTTTGACGACCCTGATTCACTTTGGGGCTTCGACATTCAGAAGTTTCAAGCGTTGCAAAGTCTCTTCTCCTTGAATTACTTTGTACCCAGAGTTACAGATTGAGTGCCACACGTCCCTTGTGATCGATGATTATATATACTTCGAGACTTCAACGTTCAGGAGTTTTGAACACTCCAAACCCTTTTTCCTCCAAATAAATCCATACCTGGAGTTACAGATCGAGCACCACACGTCTTCCCCGATCAATGGCTGTGATCCACTTCGGGACTTCAGCGTTCGGGAGTTTTTTAACTCGCGTGACCCCACTTTCCTCCAAAGTGGCTATGTTCTGAAGTGGAAGATCTGCTGACACCTTTCCTCAGCTATCGGATGACTTAGATGAAATTCGGCTCTCCGACCTTCAGGATTTCTTGTTCAACACATCCCATTTTCTCCCAGAGTGACTTCCTCTGAAATGGAATATCTTATGCCAATCGTCCCTTCCAACGGATGGTTGGGATGACTTTGGGACTTCAACCTTCAGAAATACTTGTGCCTTCACACTTCGGTCCTCCTGGAGTGACTTCTCTCCGGAGTGAAATATCTGACGACACCTATCCCTTTGGCTTGGACGGCTCAGATCTACTTCGGGTCTTCGGCTCTTCGGGAGTTTTGCAATGCAATCTCCTCTTTTCTCCCGCATCTGGTCATCGTCGAGCTGACCATGGCCTCAATATGATGGTTCGAGGGTATCTACATGACCCCAGAGATATATGGCTCGTAAATTTCGTTTAAGGTCCTTTGGGTCCCAGTGCGTGCCACTCTGAGAGGGACACCTGGCAACCTCGTCACTCAACACATGGACTCCCACATGATCTCGACATTAATACTTGTGTTCCCATGATTGAACGGTCATGAGGGATCCTGAAGGATCCTTACATCCATGGTCCACATCAACTTCGAGACTTCGGGGGTTTTGGTGTTACCAAACCTCTGTCCTCCCGAAGTGGTGAATGTTGGACTGACTATATCGTAGATCCGACGATTAGGATAGTTCCCGGGAATCCTCATATCTATGGCCCATATTAACTTCGAGACTTCGGGGAATTCGCCTCCTATGAAATGAATATGCTCAATTCATCAGACACATGAAGTCCAAAGGGCTCGAAGGGTTAACGCCCATGTTCCTTCTCCAGGTCTGATGATCGTGAAGAAATTCAGCTCTTCCTAAACTAATCTCATCCATTCTTCTTTCAAACGAAAGAATATTTCCTTTAGGGGCTTGAAAATCACTATTCCACCTGATTTATGTCGGCTCCTTAAATACTTAGGTATTTTTCGCTAATTCTCCTAAACTTAACGCTTAGAGAAATCCCCCGTGCACCTCTTGCACTCATTTATCAACTCTAGAACTTAAGGGGGGGGTTATCGATCTCTTCCTACCTCACAGAGGCTCTGTGTACACATGAACTACCTCTCCTAAGCTTGACCGACCCCTTCATTCAAAACGATTGGGAGTGTCAGCATGCACACGTGAGGCTACGCCCAAAGTCAACAAATTCACAGTTCATTTATTTTAACTTGAACCACCACAGGGCTCAGGAATTTATGTGTACAGGCCAGAGAATTTCTTATTTTCTTAAATACACAATTAGGCAGAATTGAGGGGATACAGTATCACCATTAAGAAAACATGTCCATCCCTGCAACATTCATAGGATATCCACCTTTAATTCATAGTTACCGCTTAAATACACAAGATATGAGAATACTTATCTATTATAGGTTGTAGCCAACTAACTGATAGTGGGTGTTCATCCTTCCACCCAACCATAGGCTCAGAGGCATTCATTATTAGAACTTTGTCCACCCCCATGCCAAGCCATGATATCACCAGGGAATTTATGACAATTCTCATTGATCCTTTCTCTTTCACATCTTTTGCGAGGTTTATCAGATGCTTCCTCAACATCAAGCTCACGGTCTTCTTCTTAGGTATTGTTCTCTGCATACTCTTAGATATTTCCCTTTATTTCACGGTCTCGACAAGGTTTGTCAGATGCTTCCTCTGCATCAAGCTTGTGGCCTTCGGCTCATTCTATTTTTCTTGAATGTTCCTCGCATTCTCCACTCTTCTCTTCATATCCTCTTGCGTGCCTTGCACGCAAATCCCTCCTATCATGTTCATTCTGTCAGAAGGAAATCCTGAGTGCCTTTTGGGTCTGTAGGACCCTGTGGTACTTCGGGATGACCTTCTACAACTAGACTATGCTTCCATTCATGGGGGTGGTTGAGGGTTCAACCACCGATCCTTTTTTTTAGTAACTTTTCTTTTATCATGTTCACATTCTTTCCTCTAGTGATATCATGGCTAGTACTTTCAAGGCTTCACCCCCATAGTTAGTTATTTGGAAATTAAAAATAATACATTTACATTATTCCCATGCCACAACATGGTAATCCTAATTAATGATTAATTACAAGTTGGGGGAAACAGGGGTGTTACAATTCCCTGCCCCTTAAAAAGGAACACCATCCTCGGTGTTCTTTCTCAATAACACCTATCATGCCTTTCTCATTTAGCCACTTTAGAATTCTTGACCTTATTTCTCGATCAGGTCATTTTTCAGACTCTCAATCTTCGTCACCTGTCTTCAATAATTATTGGACAACAAGCACATTAATCATAGTCTCATGTGAAAACATTTTACTGTTGCATAAAATTTCTAGGAAAATTTCATAATCTAGCACAATACTTATCTGTGCAATTTGTGCATTTGTATCCACATGGTTGTCTTGTTATCTAGGCTCACTGTTTTTTTTTTGTTTTTTTCCTTGACATACCCATTGTGTGCATGATCCCAATCAATATTTTACAAGAACTATCAGAGTCTCCTCTTCCTTGTGGTCACTCACCCTCCAGGCCCAGGCTTAGGCATCCCCTTCTCTGTTATATAGTTCTTTGGGTTATACATCTTTCCTTGCCAAGGTTTTCTCACACAGGAAGAATCCCAGAGAATTTATCAAGCCTTTTAGTCTAGGTGTCCCTCAGACATTCTCTGCTGAGGCGTCCCTCCGGCTTGTGTTACCTCAACACAACATATTCCAGGCGATCATGTCTTACCACAGGGTTCTCATGGCTCAGCAGTGGCCTCCTTTGTGATTTTCAGATGGATAGCCTTCATCCATCCCTTCTAGACATATCTTTTCTTCTCACCTGTATCATAGGCATACCGAATTCATGAGACATCATCACAATTCTAAATTTCAGAATTGTATTGCAATCTGTCACCCACAGATTTTCTAATTTCTTCATTTATTTTCATATATGTTCCGCACTGAACCAGATTCAAAAGAATGGGACTTTCCTCCCCATAGTAGTTTATCTTAGTAGGCAATCGGTCTTCCTTATGGGATTACAACATTGCCATATCCAAGACTCTTTCTTCCTACAAGTCAACTTTCCTCAGCCAAACAAATTGTTAGTTTTCATGCACACTATATTTTCATCCGATTCATACTAATAGTCCAAGTCATTTTCATCTATTCAGGGTATATAAAGCAAAAAGGAAATATTATTATTAAGTAATCATATTGTCAACATACTAAATTTTCCAAGTGCAATTCAAATATTAAATGACTTTAATCAATGTGTCAATGTTCATGTCCACATTCATACCCAATGCACCCTCGCATTGATCTTCAAGCTACCACAATTGGTGATAAGCACCCTGCTATGGTGTGTTGGATTTTAACCAACCTCTTCACCATATGGCTTATTCCACCTCGTTCACTAAGGACTATGCTTCTTGCTACAGGCTAATCATGATTCCAAATCAGTGCACATGAAACTAAATGTTTTGCTTGAATGCACCCAAGCATTATTCCGTCATTAGTAGCCAAGGTGCCCACACTCATGGTAATCCAAATTTTCTTTCCTTTGACATCCATACAATGTAAGTAAAATTTCTAGAAGGCCCTCCTTCCTCAATGGAAGGTTCATTGTCTTCCTTTCATGAAAACATGCAGTTCCTCGAAGCAATTCCATGCAATGTGCTAGATATGAGCACCTTTATTCCCATATAACCAATCCTCGCGACCATAGTCTAACGCAGAGTGTTAAACTCTATCTTCCTTGAATGGCATGGAGGAAATTTGTTTTCTCTCCATGCGACTGAGAGATGTGACCTCAGCTCTATTCTTTTCAGGCACTATCCTTTCGTCTCCCATGTCCAGGTGTTATGATCCTGGCTAAACCCCTTGTCTACAAATTGATGACGTAGATCTGTTTTCCCCCAGATCCAACGACTGCAAGGGATTGTGGAACCTCAACTAGCTCGTGGTTTAATTCTCCTTCCTATATCCGCAATGAATACGAGTCGTCTGATCTACGATCGGATCCCAAACTCAAAACAACGCTATAGAGAATTTAAATTACAGGTACAAGTATCGACAAATACCCGTGTGCATATGCAATCTCCGCAATGATCGCGGGTCATCGATCTTATCCCTCAATCAATTTTAACCACACGATTTCTAGATAATAATAATGCCAACACATAAGTGTTTGACCGATAATTTAGGTTGATACAGAGATTTGATGTGCTAAATTCAACCACATAACCTAATCATAGTACAAGTTTTATGTGACATTAACGCCTGGGTTCCTTGCAGGTTCTCCCATCTATCATTCACAGATCAGCGGTTCATAATGATTGTGGAATCCCAATATGATTGCTCTTTATCGGAGAGTTCAATATCTACAATTTGAAAAGTGCTTTCCCGACTCTTTTAATCGTGGTCGTTGATTCTCCTCCCTGACGAGATCAATGACGTTGGTTGATTGCAGGCCATGAAATAGAACATCCGTAAAATTTTCCTTCACACTCTACAATGATTCCCAACCATCAATCTATGTTCACAAATCGACGGTTCACAGTGATTGTGGGGGCCAATTTGGAAAGTGTTCTCCCGACTCTGTCTAATCTTGGTCGTTGATCTTCCACCCTGACGAGATCAATGGCGTTGGTTTATTGTGGGTCGTGAACTAGCATGTCCGTTAATTTCACCTTCGTGCTCCGCAATGATCCCCGACTGTCGATCTAATCAAATGACTAATGTTTGATCTGTTAACTCCAGTGGATAGTGAAGTCGATTTGACAACTGTGATTGATCTTCCCTCTGATGAGCATCTTGCATTCATCTCCTCTATCAAGTTCTTGAGTATCCCTATTCAATCAGAGTTTTCTTCCTGAATCATACTCTACTTGGGTATCTGATGCATACAACTTCTTTTTCTTAACATGGCTTCAACCAAGCCTATTCAATCAACCATACTCATTTATTCATTCATTAGTCTTCTATTCATTACATGATTCTTTCAAAATGTAATCCAGGATTCTTATATATATATATATATATATATATATAAGCTTGTATCTCACTGCTTAGTTTCTCAACAGTTATTAAGGTTGTGACTCTGACCTCCTGACAGAGTTTTCACATAGTTCTTCCACAGGGAACTCCCTCAGCATGAAACTTCCTTATTGCACATCCATCACTATCTGTGATGGCCTCAGCCTTGAGTTAGCTTTAGCTGTTTACCAAATATTCCATAAGGAATATAAACATGCATCTTTGTCATGCACCCAAATTATGTATCCATACATATTCTAGTTTTGTTAACTTACATCCATGATGTACTTAACCATATACATAATCAAAAGTATGTGTGTAGCTGCCATGGGCATATTTCACAACCTACATACATCTCTATTCTAAAATTAGTCAACTCATGAATGTTCAAACTCATTCTTATGTGATCATCAAGGCATAATCATTTGCCTCTTATCCTTACACAGACCATCCTTATTCATTTAATCTTTCATTTATTTATACTAGTCTTTCTTGAGGGAATGGAGCACATCCCCCTTAATATGTCATTCAAAACATAACTTTCATGAATCTTCAAAATAGATTCAACCATGCATCCATGGTATTCACTTAATCTTGGCAACTGCAATTCTTTCCTTACATATCACCCATCAAGGCAGCCATACGGTGCCTTTAGTATACATATATCCTTACATCATACATGTGCATCAATTTCATATTTAATATCATTCATACCTAACTGGTATTACTATCAGGATTCATATCAAGAAGCTTCAACATACATTAAATACATGTACTCAAGCACAAACACCCACAAATCTAACCAAACATTCATCATGCAAGCTCATTGTGTGCACCCTTTCCATGTCATGCATTCACATGAGCATCCCATACTTTCAGATCCTCCTCCAAGGATATTGTTTCCATCCTTATGATAAGCCTCATAGGGATACTCAACACTGAGTTTCCCTCTTAGTTGAGAGCTTGTACTCATTCACACGACATCCACATGGAAGTTGAATCAGACATAGTCATAATTAGGTTCCCTTTTTATATGATAACAACTAGAAAGAAAACACTCTTGCCTCAACCTCCCTGGAACATTACCCAACTTATAAATACAATGTGGGAAATTATAACCATTCCCAAGGTAACAAAATCACCAATTTAGCTTCCAACTATATCTATATGGATACCATCCATCACTAGATGTCAATCTGACCCATTGGCTTCTAGAAGTGCCCCAACACTTCCTTTACCACATTCAAGATCAACATTTAGTCAACCATTTTATCTTAATTTTAACAATTTAATGTCTAATACCATTTGGACTATTCCCTTAGAGCCCAAATGCAATTTCAAATTATGTTACTTACTGAGTATCCTAGTTCAGAAATTCAGAGTATCTTTAGGTCAAGATCAGTCTTGACCATTACACCTAGAATTATTCCTTTTGTTCAGCACAGTCAAGGACAGAGGCCACTCTCCTCCTCCCACGAGAAATCTGGCAGATTAGTCTTATATCCACCAAGAAAGGGAGGCTGATGTGATTTCTCACTCAATCACTCTATATTTCTACATCTCTGTTTATTAGCTTGATTAGAAAAACCATGTCTAGCAATTCCCGTACCTAGAAACAAAATTTGTTTCTCAGTCCACTTGAAACCCGAGAGTTGTGCATGCTCTCCCTTTTCAAGGAATGGTCACCAGAATCATTCCTCTTATTGTGAGGGGTTATACACCTATACTAGGTTTAACCCTTCATTAAAGCAATAATCATTACTGCTACAAATCCTTTCCATCCATTCACATTGTTATTTTAGTTTAAATATTAGTGTTCTTCAGCATAATCCCATTCCTGTAGGATCAACTATCATTTCCCAAGAAATTCTAGGCTCCCTTTGTCACAGACTAGCATGATTCAATATCGTTGGGGTAAAATCCCAACTGTATTTTAAATCTACATCCTTCTACTCAAGGAACTTATGCAGATGATTTATGTTTGGTGGTAATATTATCCACAGTCTCATCTTAGCCTTGGTAACCAAATATTATGACTGTACAACAGTGCGTACAATTGTACAGTGAAGTCAACTTATTTATTTGGGAACATTAGCAATATATAGTGCCAATTTCCAAAACATCTATCAACAATAAAGGATCTTATTCATCTCTTCAGTAGAGGTTTTCTATGCCTCTCAGGAATGAGATAAGATATGGTGTTACCCCTTAAAGTCCTCCAAAAATATTTTCATATGACTCATGCATGATCCCAAGCAGGCCAAGTGTTGTTTTCGTTTTCTGATACCAATTTGTAACACACCGATGGTGGGGGCATCAAAATTTCTCTCTTCTTAGGAGAATCAATACCCCCATTCGGGGTTATTATTCCATTCTACTCTTCTAGATCTTTCCATCCATGGTCTCCATGCTCTGGACCAAGCTTAGAGCTAGCAAGTATCCTCTCCCAAGTTCTTTGGGTTCTTCTATCCCTATATACTTGTATATGACTGCGGGCTATGACCAGACGCTAAGACAACATATGCCAAGAAAACCATTGCATGAATCCTATGGAGTGGAAAATCTCCGAAGTTCACAATTTGATGCCACATGTCCTCATATATTTTGATGGCCCTGATTCACTTCGGGGCTTCGGCGTTCTAAAGTTTCGAGTGCTGCAAATTCTTTTCTCCCCAAAGTACTCCGTACTCGGAGTTACAGATCAAGCACCATGCATCCCTTGTGATCGACGATTATAATCTACTTTAGGACTTCAACGTTTGGGAGTTTCGAAAGAGGGGATGTGTACTTGGCTTCTTTAAGCACACATGCAGATCATGAAGCATGGTTGGTTGACTCAAGTGCATCCTTTCATATGACTCCCCAGACGGAGTGGTTCTGTGAATATGAAAGGTATGATGGAGGTGATTTTTTCCTTGATGACGAATCAACCACCAGAATCATAGGATGAGGAAAATTCAAGTTGAGGCTCATAGATGGAAGGATTAGAACACTACCTGGTGTTCTTCACATCCAAGGATTGGAAAGAAATTTGATTTTCGTAAAAAAAAATGGACGATGCAGGGGTAAAAACAATATTTGAAAAGGAAACCTATAGGATGGTTCGAGGATAAATGGTGTTGTTGAAGGGAGTTTGGTTTGGAACTCTATATAAGTTGAAAGGAAGCATTATTAGTGATGGGTGTAATAGTTCCATTGTTCCTGATATTGGATTTGAAGAAGAAAAAACTCCTACAACATCTGGAGAAAAGGTTATGATGTGGCATCAAAGACTAATGCATATCAGAGAGAAGGGTCTTCGACTAATACATGGTAAAGGTATGGTTGAAGGTATGACTAACTTCTCTATGGATTTTGATTTCTGTGACCATTGTGTATATGGGAAGCAGACTCGAGTACAACATTCCCCTTTGGTGCAACGAAGGCAGAAGGAATTTTACAACTATTTCACAGTGATGTGTTTGGATTTGTGTCGGTTCCATCATTGGGAAAATCTATGTACTATAGCTCATTTATAGATGACTTATCGATGAATACTTGGATATATTTCCTCAGGAAGAAATATGAAGTCTTTGATAGGTTTAAAGAGTTTAAGGATCTTGTTGATAATCAAACAGAGAAAAGAATTAAGGTGTTGAGGACAGATAATGGTGGATATTTCTGCGGGAATGAATTTGAATAATTATGTAAGAATTTTGGTATAGAAAGGCAGAAGACTACGCCATATACACCTCAGCAGAATGGAGTTGTATAAAGGATGAACATGATGTTGATGGAAAAAGCAAGGTGCATGCTCAGTGGTGCCGAGTTAGGGAAAGAATTTTGGGCAAAGGCAATGGGTACTACATGTTACCTGGTCAACAGATCACCCTTGTCATCACTGGATGACAAGACTCCACAAGAGGTAAGGACTGGTAATAAAACTTCTCTCTCACATCTCAAGGTATTTAGTTGTGAGGCCTATGTTCATGTTCTAAAGGAAAACAAGAGTAAGCTAGATAAGAAGGTTTAAAAGTGTATCTTTATTGGGTATAAAGATGTTCTTAAAGGTTATAATATTTGGAACCCAGAAACTAAGAAGGTTGTGTATAGACGAGATGTGGTATTTAGAGAAATGAAGGATGTTTTTAAACAAGAAGTCCTACTAAGTAAGGAAGAACTAGCGAAAATAGAGTTTGATTTAAAGGATGATGAATTAGACTCTACAGAAGAACATGAATCAAATGAAGAAGATCCTCATACTCTAGTATTGAGGAGATTGGTTCGAGAAAGAAGGATACCAGAAAGGTATACTCCATCTGATTTTTGTTCAAATTTTTCTTTGTCTATTACTGATGACAATCCTAGAACTGTCAAGGAGGCAGTAGATTTGGAGGATGGAAAACTCTGGAAAAAGGTCATGGATGAAGAAATGGCAGCCTTAGATAAGAATGAGGCTTGGGATCTAATGGAGTTGTCGAATGGAAGAAATCCCATTGGCAGCAAATGGGTATTTAAATGGAAGATAAATGTAGAAGGCAAAGTGGAGAAATACAAATCTCGGTTAGTAGCAAAGGGTTATTCCCAGGTTAAGGGGAGTGATTTTGGCGAGATTTTTTCTCATGTTGCCAACTTAACTTCTATTAGATTTTTGTTAACTGTTGTTGCTACATTTTATTTTGAAGTAGAGAATATGGATGTGAAGATATCATTCCTAAATTAGGATTGATCCAGATGGATGTTGGTGGCCTCCCACCTATTCCAACTGGCTCATTTTGGCATTTTTCCAGTTTAGCAGTTTTTTCCTAGTTTTCGGGTCCATGACTTTCGGGGCCATTTTGAGGCCCTAAACAACGTTTTTAGGGATCGCCACAGTTATACTATTGAAAAAGTTAGATTCTTATGGAAACATGTGTAGTACTCGAATAGACCTTTCCAACAGGCTATCGTGCGCCTAAAACAGAGATCGTATGCAAAAAGTTATGACTCTGGGAAATTGATGTACTAATTTACCCAAACGAGGCCCACATGACTTTTGGAGCTTCATCTCCTAGGGTTAGGTTTTTTGATGTCTAGGATTTTTGACACTCCTTTTTATTGTAAAAATTCCTTTAGAGACTCATTGTAATGATCTTGCAAATGAGCACAACCGTCACATCTCTTCTCAAAGATAAGTCGCCACCATTCTAGCAAACTTGTTTTCCGCAACATTTTACAGTTTCAGCGTATTTCCTTATTGAATATAAACTAATTTTATTGTATATTTTTTATTTTGTATTAAACATATTTTGATAATAATCTATACTCATTTCATTCTTCTCATAAAATTTGTATTTGTGGTATCATAGTGGTTTGTTCCTTGTCGTTCTTAATGCATGTCCTCAACGAGGTCAGGGCACAAACAATTGGGTCTCGAGCTTGTTTCTCTTGAGGAAAAAATATCTCACACACCCAAGCGACCTCTCATGGAGGGAGAAAAGAAATATGATAGGACAAGAGATCCCTTCAAAATGTTGCTCGAGGAATCCCTCATGCAACAGAGGAACGAGATGATGGATAGTTTTGCACAAATCCTTCGGCGGCTACCAACATGCAACACATATTCCTAAAACGGAGGCGTCGCCCCCTTCAAGGTACTAAATAACTTTGATATTCCAATATTTGAAGTTCATATAGATGTCGATGTTGTATACAAATGGTTGAATCTACTAGAAGGGTATTTCTCTGTCCATAACTTCTCGAATAGAGAAAATATTACTTTTGCGCTCCTCAAAGTCGTTCCCCATGTCAAATATTGGTGGGAAACTTTTTGTGAGTATAAGGAAAGAGAGTAACCCTCATTATTTATAGTCACGGTCACCTAGGAGTCCTTCAAGGATTCGATTAAGGAACAATACTAACCTTTTGGAAGTTATGATGATTTGTACACAAAATGGACCACACTGCAACAAGAAAGAGACCAAGCAGTGCCCGAGTTCACAAATATCTTCCATACCTTGTGCACCAAGTTGGGTATCAAATATTCTGAGTGACATATGGTGCTCAAGTATCGTGATGGTCTACATAGATACATCCAATCCAAAATGGAGTTTCTGGACATCTCATCCTTGGGCGCGGCCTACTGATATGCCATCAAAATCGAGCAGAAGCTTAAACAAAAGATGCGGCAATTTGGACTTGGGAAACCCTCATAGAAAAATCCAGGAAAGGGCAGCCCCAACCCACAGAACAAAGGACAAAGAAAAGACAGACTGCCTTAGGACAACCATTCCAGGTTGCAAGAAACGAAGGACACCGGAAAGACAAAGAAAGATAGCGGGAAATGGTGTGAATTCCATAAGAGCCCCTAGAATAACAATGTTGATTGTCGCTCAAAGTAGTCGTTGGTGGATGAGGTGAAATACTTTGAATCAGATTCAGGTTCCGACTCTGAGTCAGAACCATAAAGGGGGAGACAAATCATTGATGTAGAACCCAATGATATCGTTGCTACCACCAAGCTCCAACCCAGTGAACCAGACGATCCAGAGGAAGGTGAGATCCTTTTTCATTCACATATTTGGGTGAAGGTTACCCTGTTGCACTTCATCTTTGATAGAGGTATCCAGAAGAACCTCATCTCAACAGAGGTTTTCAAGTGACTCGCCCTTCTGACAACACTGCACCCGCAACCCTACAACATCGAATGGCTCCACCAAGGAAGAGACATCTGCGTCAGCCAACAATGTCGCCTGTCATATGGAATCAAGCCCTTCAAAGACGAGGTATTATGTGATGTTTCCCCTCTATAAGTTTGTAATGTTATTTTGGGCCAACCATATTTATGGAAATGCAATGTTGTATATGATTCTAGGCTTCGCAATGTTATTATTACTTTGAACAAGAAATTGTACAGGATACCCAAGGTAGTCCCACCTAGTGCTATTTCCTTGATCTCTTCCAAGCAATGCAAGAAGGTCATCTCTCAAATGGGGAAGTTTTTATTCTTTATGATTCTCTCTTAGAATGAATGAAATATCGCAACCACATCTAGGGTCTCCACGGTCGACCTCTCCACATAGCAGAAGCAAGTGGATAAGGTCATGGAAGAATACTTGGATATCTTCTCCTCACCTACTGGGGTACCTCTGCACTGTCAAGTCAAGCACCCCATGGATATGGCCCCCGATGCACTGCTTCCCAATGGGCCAGTCTACCACCGCTCTCTATTAGAGAATGAGGAGATCAAACGACAAATCCAAGAACTGCTCCATAAGGGGCACATCTGTCCCATATCATCACCTTGCGGGAGCCCAATCGTGTTGGTACAAAAGAAAGACAGAACCTGGTGACTCTCCATTGATTACCGGGCCCTAAATAAAATCACAGTCAGAAATTGATACCCGATTCCCTGAATCGATGACCTCCTTGATCAACTCATGGGGGCCAAATACTTCAGTAAAATTGATCTGCAGTCTTGCTATCACCAGGTCCCGATAGAACAAAAAGGTGTATGGAAGATCGTCTTTAAGTCAAAGGAAGGTATTTTTGAATGGTTGGTCATGCCCTTTGGTTTGAAAAATGCTCTGGCCACTTTCATGAGGATGATGGATGATATCCTGCGACCATACACCAATACGTTTGTAGTGGTGTATCTGGATGACATTCTCATTTACAACAAGAGTTGGGAAGAACACTTGCAGTATATTCAGCAGGTTCTGCACACCCTGCAACAGCACAAGCTATGCGCCAACTTGGAAAAATGATCCTTCGGCATGGACAAGGTCCATTACCTGGGCTACACCATTGATCAGCATGGCGTACATGTGGATGCATCCACGATCCAAGTCATTCGTGACTGGCCAACCCCAACCACACTCCCTAAGATTTGGAGCTTCTTGGGACTTGCCAATTTCTACCGCAGGTTCGTGTTGGGATTCTCCCAATTGCATGCACCCTCATCCAAGTAACTAGGGGTGGTGGTAAGGATAAATTTGTGTGGGGATGATCCCAACAACAAGCGTTCAATGATTTGAAGCAGCGCTTGTACTCAACCCCAGTAATTTCACTACCGGACCTGCAGTAGCCCTTTGAGATTGAGACATATGCTTCAGACTATGTTGTGGGTGTTTTTCTCACTCAACACGACCACCCCATGGCCTATCATAGTGAGACACTATCATATGTTTTCTATAAGTAAATGAATTAGGAAAAATAAATGTACTCCATTGTGCAAGCTTGCCGCCAGTGGAGACATTACATTCATGGGAAGGAGACAATAATACACATTGATCATGAGCCACTGCAGTTCATGTAGACATAAGGAAAATTGCACAATGACCGCCATCAGAAGTGGTCCACATACTTGCAGAAATTCCACCTCAACATCAGGTATAAAACAGGAAGCACCAACCACGTCGTTGATTGCCTCAGCATACCGCCAGTCATGAAACTCACCACGATGCTAGACTCTTGCAGCCATGATACCTCTGGATGGCCCCAATTCTATGAGATAGACCCAGACTTCACCACCACCTACCAAATGTTGGGTGCAAACACAGTTGTCGCTAATTTTCATATTTAGGATGAGTTGTTGTGTCGTCTGAGACATATCTACGTTTCATCAAGCGAGCGAGCAAAGATGATCTAGGAAGCCCACTACAATTGGGTGGTAGGACACTTTGGTGTTGAAACAACAGTGGAAAGATTGCATAAACATTTATATTGGCCGAAAATTTGACAGGAGGTCAGCAAGTATATCAGGTCATGCACTACCTGCGCTATTTCCAAACAGACCACTAAGAAACATGGCATGTACACCCCTCTTCTTACTCCTGACAGGCCATGGGAATCCATCTCAATGGACTACATGTTGGGTCTCCCATCCACCAAGCGGGGAAATGATTGTGTTTTTTTTGTTGTTGATCACTTTTCTAAGATGGAGATTTTGGATGTCTGCAAGAAGAGCATCACAGTAGAGGCCGTTGCCCATATCTTCTTTGAATAACTCTGGGTACATTTTGGAATCCCAAAAAGCATTATAACAGATCGGGATAGTAGATTTCACATCACATTCTGGTTGATCCTTTGGTCACTGCTGGACACCAAGCTCACCGAATCCATGGCCATCTACCCCTAGACAGATGGCTAAACCGAGGTCGTAAATCGAATGATCATGCATATCTTGCGCATGTATAATTTGAAGCACCCTCACACATGGGATGGGAGTATTCCATATGACCAACATAGCTACAACCGAGCCCTGTGTAGCTCAACCAACCACGACCCCTTTTATATGGGGTTGGGATTCCAACCATTGGGTCCCATATATGTTGCACTACCCCTTGCGGTCACCTTGGCCAACTCATCTCTTGCTCCAACTGAAGTTGAAAAATCCACCCAATTCATTGAGCGGATCCAACACATCCACCAACAGGTTCAGGATATCCTACAGAAGTCTAATGACAAGTACAAGCAGCGCCATGATCAACACTGGGTGCCACAAAAGTTTTAGTTGGGCAACAAAGTTTGGTTAATCTTATAGAAAGAATGCCTTACAAGACCCCATTAGAATATTTGTGCACTCCCTTATGGGTCATACACCATCACCAAGGTTGTGGGTGATAATTATTTTGAGCTCAACATTCCTCCTTTAGTTGGCCTGCACCCAGTGTTCAACGTGGATCTCCTTCGACCTTATTTCCCACCATTATTGGACACCTCAAAGGTAGAAGAACAACTAACACCAACAAAGCTCAACCTTGACTACATACAATAGGAATCCAATTATCATATTGTGGACAAACAGTTCAAGGTAACTCTCCAGCAAAGGATCCAACTTTATCGAGTTGTCAAAGTAGGGCAGCTCCTGCACCAAGGCAAGTGGCTCACGCGGGGCCAAATTCAGCAGAAATTTCCTCATCTGATGGGGGAAATCAACGCAATGGAGACCATTACTTCCTGGGGGGGGGGGATTGATCCAGATGGATTTTGGTGGCCTCCCACCTATTCCAATTGGCTCATTTTGGCATTTTTCCAGTTTGGCAATTTTTTCCTAGTTTTAGGGTTCCTGACTTTCAGGGTCGTTTTGAGGCCCTAAAAATTTTTTTTAGGGCTCACCGCAATCAAAATAGGAAGTAGTCATATTATGAAAACAACATGTGTATTCCTTAGATAGACCTTTCCAACGGGCTATCATGCGCCTAAAACGGAGATTGTATGCAAAAGATACGACCTCAGGAAGTTGATGTACTAACTTACCCAAACAGGACCCACATGACTTTTGGCGCTTCATCTCCTAGGGTTAGGTTTTTGGATGTATAAGGCTTTTGACATCCCTGTTTATTGTAAAAATTCCTTCATAGCATCATTGCAATGATCTTCTTGCGAATGAGCGCAGTCGTCACATCTCTTCTTAGAGATAAACCACCACCATTCTATCAAGCTTGTTTTCCACTGCATTTTACAGTTTCGTCTTATTTCCTTATTGAATAGAAACCAGTTTTATTGTATATATGTTATTCTGTGTAAAGCATCTTTTGATAATAATCTATATTTATTTCATTCTACTCATAAAATCCGGATCAGGGATATTGAAGAAGAAATCTATATGAAGCAGCCAGAAGGATTTGTTGTGAAGGGAAAGGAGTTGGTATGCAAGTTGAAAAAGTATCTATATGGTTTAAAACAATCACCAAGGATGTGGTATCAAAAATTTGATACTTATATGCTGGAACTTGGCTTCACAAAAAGCAAAGAGGATCACTATGTGTATTTTAAATTAATTGGTGATCATTTGATTTATTTGGTCTTGTATGTGGATGACATGTTGTTGAAAGGGAACAACAAGAACATTATCCAAGATGTGAAAACTCAGTTGTCCTCTAAATTTGACATGAAGAATATTGGTGCTGAAAATTTCATTTTGTGTATGGAAATTAAAAGAGATCGAAAAAACAAGAAACTCTGGTTAAATCGGAGAAAATATGTGGAGACAATATTACAGAGGTTAAATATGAAGGAATGTAAACCGGTCAGGGTCCCTATTCTTGTTGGTGTAAATATATCTGTGGATTAGTGTCCCAAGACACAGGAAGAGGAGGAGAACATGTCTCATGTTCCATATGCGAGTGCAGTTGGTAGTTTGATGTATTCAATGGTCTGTACTAGACCAGACATTGCACATGCAGTGGGAGTTTTGAGCAGGTATATGTCAAAACCAGGGAAGGAGAATTAAACAATAGTAAAAAGGGTTTTCAGGTATTTGTGTGGCAATGCTAGCTATGGATTGTGCTACCAAGGAAGACTAGGATTCGGTAGAGTTTTGGACATACATGGCTTTGTGGATGGAGACTAGGCTAGAGATTTAGATCGTAGGAGATCTGCAAGTGGGTATTTGTTTAACCTGTTTGGAGGAGAAATCAGTTATATGAGAAAAAGACAGGAAATAGTGTCACTTTCAACTACAAATATGAATACATGGAAGCCACTCATGCAAGTAAGGAATCAATATGGTTACAAAGATTATGTTCAGGTATTAGGTTGGTACAACAAGCTGTAAGGATAGATTGTGGCATTCAAAGTGCAATTTTTTTGGCGAAGAACTTCGCTTATCATTCAAATACAAAGCATATTCATATTCAATATCACTTTGTGAGAGACATGGTTGAAGAAAATAAAGTGTTGTTGATGAAGGTGGAGACTTTGAAGAATGTTGCAGATTCATTACAAAAATCGATGAGCACTAAGAAGTTCTCTTGGTGTACAGGATCTATGGGCATTGTTTCCATAGATTGTGTTAAGATTAATTTTTTTATTAGGCTATTTTCAATTTTCTCAAGTCATTTCCAAAACAACAGCAGAAAGAGGATCATTGAAAGAAACACAATCACAAGGTACACAAAATTTTATCCTGGCAAACCCTCATGGGGGAGAAAACCCAACAAAAAATTCCTCAATAATATATTTCCAATACAATGCCAAGACTAAGACCAAAACTCTAAGAATAAACCAGGATTGAGCATGCACCTCTCTTCTCCTTCCTCCTGCAATTACAACTTCCTTCAAAAGATGCACACTAGATGAGTGAGTGAGTGAGTGAACAAGTGAGGCACCATCCTCACTTATAAATACTTTTTGAGGAGGTGCTAGGGTTATGTCTCTTCACTTAGTATGGATGACTTCTTCCAAGAGTGGTTAAAACCACTTTATAAACCCTAGGGTCCGACTTTAAAAATTCCACTATATAAATATGGTTTTACCAATCCACAAAAGGGGATTTGGTATTATACATGTCATGACATGATCAATCCACAAAAGGAGATTTGATCTATAAGATAATAACTCAAATATAATTATAATATTCTTCGAAGTTACAATATTTCAACACTCCCCCTTAACAAGAGGATATTCTACTGACATAACCCAATACAACATCATCAGGAGAGAGAGAGAGAGGGTAGCATAATCATCAACATCTGGAACACTGACTAGCACATCTACAAATCATCGGAAGTTTTTCTCATCATCAATATCATCATCGTTCACAACATGGACCTGGAGAATAATTATCAACATCATCATCTACATGAAGTTGAAACATCAACATCAATTAGCATAAATCTAGAACAACAATATCACCAACCTGAGGTTGGTACACCATCATCAACAACATGAGGTTGATACAACATCATCAATCAACATGAGGTTAAAACAACAACATCATCAACATGAGGATGAGACAACAAAATCATCAGCATGAGGTTGATACATTAACATCATCATCATATGGAAACAGAATGAGGCAGGTGCAATAAAAACATTTTGTGGTACTCTGATAGACCGTCCTTACCAGAACTTCAGGATCTGCCCAAGAATCATAAGATTCCATAGGAAATAAAATTATAACAAGCTACCACGCAGTACTCTGACAAACCATCCTTATCGGACCTTTGGGATCTGCCAAGGAATCATAAGATTCCCTTGGATATAAAATCCTAACGGAGCTACCACTACTAACCACAGCTAGCATATACATGCACAGGTACTCTGACAGACATTCATTACCGGACCTTCGGGATCTGCCTAGGAATGATCAATCCCCTGGGATATAAAATCCTAATGGAGCTACTTGTTTTTGGTTAGGATACTATAGTATTATCAGCATCACTCCCCCTTTCAAGGGAGGTCCTTTCGGACAAAACCAATCTTGTCTTCGAAGTACTCAAACTTCACATGAGACAAAGGATTGTTCGACACATATGCAACCTGCTCATATTTGCGAACATATTGGATATTTATAGCTCCCCTCTACACCATATCACGAATGTAGTGATACCATATCTCTATGTGCTTTCACTTATCATGGAACAATGGGTTCTTTTTCATCTTTATGCAACTCTGGTTATCACATATAATCACAGTGGCTTCCATCTCCAAATCGAATAGACCTATCAACAACTTTTGAAGCCATATGGCTTCACAACTGGCGGAACATGCTACAATATATTCTGATTCTACCGTGCTGAGAGAAATACTGGATTTCTTCCTGCTTTTCCATGAAGTCATGGCTAACCCCAAAATCAAACAACATCCTCAACTGCTCTTTCTATCATAAGTACTTCCAACCCAATCTAAATCAGTATAACCATATAGTGTGAAGTCATGATCTCCAATATAACAGAGACCATAGTCCAACGTACACTTAATGCATCTCATCACATGCTTTGCATCTACAAGGTGAACATGTCCGGGCTCTACCAGATACTGACTCAAGGTGTTCACAACAAAGCATATATCTGGCCTGGTATTCGTTAGATACATCAACGAACCAATAATTTGTCTGTATAGAGTAGCATCAACCAACTCTGACAAAGTGTCAACCAGTGTCTTCAAATTTGTTTCCATGGGTGTGTTCATGGATTTACATTCTAACATGTCAAATCTCTTCAATATTTCAACTACATACTTCCCTTGGTTAAGAAATATCTTTTCTGGACTCTGCCAAACTTCAAGACCTAAGAAATAATGCATCGGGGCTAGGTCTTTCATCTCAAACTCTGCAGTGAGCTTCTTCTTACAATATGTGATGAGATTTTATTCTCTTGTTAATAATAATTCATCCATATACGATAGAAATATAACTGGATCATCATTCATAACCTTGAATTAAAGGTTAGAATCATCTTTACTCTTGGTAAATCCCAAGCTCGTCAGGAAACTATCAATTATGCCATACCAATTTGTAGGATCTTGCTTTAACCCGTAAAGAGCTTTCTTCAATCTACAGACATGAGTCTTTCTATCTTCAACTTCAAACCCTCGTGTTTGTTCTATATACACTTCTTCTTCAATAACACCATTTAAGAATGTTGTTTTCACATCCATCTGGTGTAACTTCCAGTTCATTTTTGCTGCAATAGCTATGATGGTTATGATAGAAGTGTATCTGGGTATAGTAGCAAATGTCTCTTCATAATCAATACCTTCCTTTTGAGAAAAACCACGAGCCACAAATCTTCCCTTATTCTTTTCAATACTTATGTCAGTTGCATGTTTTATCTTGTATATCCACTTGGAATATACCACATCTTTGTTCTTTGGTCTGGGAACTACTTCCCATACATCATTATTTATAATGGACTGGTATTCTTTTGTAATGCATCCACGCATTCTTTCTTCTAAATGGATTATTCAAAGCAAGTAGGTTCTTTTTCTATGAGATCACACATCAAGGCCATATAGTTGGAGAATGGATTAGGTTTCTTTCTTTGTCTCATGGTTCCTTCTGGGGCACCATACTTCTCTGCATCTTGAATAAGTTCTCTCACCCAAGCTATATTTATCTTGTGAGAGATTGTCATATGGGGAGGTTCTTGAGATTCTATCATATCATGATATTCTGGAATCTCATCATCATGGGTAATTGTAACTTCCTTCATGGGTTCTGCAACTCTGGGAGCTAGAAGTTATTCTTCATATAATTCTTCAATATGACATTTCCTTGATATCTTGAGTGCTACATATTCATCAAAGGTTACATCTCTTATGATCTCAATATGATGGTAACCTGGTATGTAAATTCTAAAGGCCTTATATACCTCACAGTATCCAACAAATATTCCCTTCTTTCCTGAGGGATCCAACTTAGTCCTCTTTTCTTTTGGAAAGTGTATAAATACCCGGAAACCAAATATTTTAATATGGCTTACTTTTGGATTCTTTCCAGTGAACATTTCTTTGGGGGTTTTGAATCCAAGTGTGCTATGGGATAATATGTTTTGGACATAAATTGTTATTCTTGTTGCTTCAGCCCATAAGTGAATTGAAAGATCTTGATCTTGAATCATAGTCTTTACTACTTCCATAATTATTCTATTCTTTCTTTCTGCTACACCATTTTGTTGAGGATTATAGGGAGTGGTGAGCTCCCTCTTAGTCCCGACATCTCTACAAAATCTTCCAAATTCATTTGAGTAATCTCCTCCATTATCTGACCTGAGTATCTTGATTTTTCTTTTGGAGAGGTTTTCTACCAAGGCTTTGAACTCCTTGAACTTTCCAAGTACTTCATCTTTTGATTTCAAGAAATAAACCCAAGTCTGAGTGTAATCATCAATAAATGATACATAGTATACATACCCGCTTAGATAGGTTGTTGGCATTGGACCGCATACATCCGAGTGGATGAGTTCCAAGATTCCTTTTTCTTTATTGTCGCTCTTTGGGAAAGGATTCTTTATGTTCTTTCCTTGTGCACATCCCTTGCATACACCTTCATTATCAACCTTAAATTTTGGTAAACCTGTAACTACCTTTCTTACATATGGTAAGGCTTTGTAGTTGATGTGATCTATTCTTCTATTCCAAAGTTCAAAAGGACTTTCAGTAGAGTGAGTTAAGGCTACATTTGCATGACCTTTTAACTTGTACAAACCTCCTTCTTATGTTCCAATAATAACTGCATCTTCTATAGTTTTTCCTTTAGGCCACATAATAACTTCAGCATCTATAAATGCAACCCTGAAACCTTTCTTATCTAGTGATAAGATAGAAAGTAAGTTCTTTGTCAAACCTGGTACATAGAATACATCCTTCATTCTCATCGGAGTTCCTGAATCCAGTTTACAGGTGGATTATCCCATTCCTTTGATAAGGTACTAATAATCATCTCCAAGTGAAACTTTATGGGGGAAGTCATTTTCTATAAGACTAGAGAGAATGTATTTCTGACCTATCATGTTCTTAGAGGCATCACTATCTATGAGCCAAGTATCCTCTTCAAGTGTCACAGATCCTGAGAGGGCTAAAAACAAAACATAATCTCCAATGTCTTCTTTAGTCAACTTCTTGGGTGGCTCATCATCATCAGTTGCATGGGCATGATGTATTTTGTTATTTCTCTTCTTGTATTCTTCCCTTATGGCTAGACAATTCTTAGCAAAGTGTCCCATCTTATCACAACGATAACATTGATAAGAGGAGAATTATGTTCCCGTTCTTTGACCCTTATGATATTTTTGGAATCTCTTTGGAGGGTGAGATTCTTTAAGAAAATTGGTCTCTTTTTGGAAATGAGACCTTTTCTTTCCTCCTTTAGCATGTACATATAGGGCTTGATTTTCATCCCTTAATAATGCGACTTCTCAATTGACCACTCTTGCTTCTTCTTGAACACATTCTTCCCATAGACGGTCAAATTGGAGTTTCTCTTTTCTTGCATATATAGTTTGGGTGAAGGCATCCCAAGGTATTTTTAGACCATTAAGAGTTGTCATTATGAGTTCATATTCATATAACTTGTCTCCAATTGCTTCTAATTGTTCCTTGAATTGAGAAAACCTAGAGAAATAGTCTTGAATTGTTCCTCCTTTCTGCATATTTGTATTCTTGAGTTGGGTTCTCAGATTCATCTTCTAGATGATGTTATTTCCTTCATACATTCCAGTTAAGGCATCAAACATATCTTTTGGAGTATTCTTATAAGACACTTGAGGGATCAAGTGGTCTTTAATGGAATCTACAATTATTCTTTTGGCCCTAATCATATCCTTCTTGTACTTATATTTGGTCGCTTCTTCTTTGGGTTCTGGTACATTTATTTTATGAATTTTGCAAGGTCATTCTCTTCAAGAATGAGTCTGATTCTGTACTTCCAGGAAAAAAACTTTTCCACACCTTCTAACTTGTCAACAAGCTTGGTGCTTGTAGACATCTTGACCTAGAGCTAGAAAAATGACCAGGAAATGAATCTGAACTTACCAGGAGATACGCTGGACTGAGGCGAGTTGGCTGGAGCTGACTGTTTCAGAAAAATCCAAGTTTTACCCCTTGAAAATTGACCTACGCACTTTTCGATTGGTACTTCTAGTACTGGTTCTGGTTTCCTGATTTTCTGGTTTTCTAGTACCATTCAAAACTAGGGTTTGAATTTTTGGATAATCTGGTCACTGAAAATGTGTGCTCAAGCTGCCAAAGTATGCACTAGGGTAGGGTGCACTTCCCTAGATAGTTTTTGGTTAGAAATTCCTCTTCAGTAAAAATCCATAATTTCCTGGTATGACAACAATGACGTTTTTAGATACCTAGTGAAAGGTGTTCTTTTCAATAAAGCTATGAAACAATGTTAAGATTAATGTTGTTATTAGGTTATTTTCAATTTTCTCAATGCATTTCCAAAACAACAGCATAAAGAGGATCACTGAAAGAAACACAATGACAAGGTACACAACATTTTATCCTGGGAAACCATCATGGGGGAGAAAAACCAACAAAAAATTCCTCAATAACAGATTTCCAATACAATTCCAAGACTAAGACCAAAACTCCAAGAAGAAAATAGGATTGATCATGTGCCTCTCTTCTCCTTCCTCCTGCAACTGCAACTTCCTTCAAAAGATGCACACTATATGAGTGAGTGAGTGAATGAACAAGGGGGGTGTCATCCTCACTTATAAATACTTGTTGAGGAGGCGCTAGGGTTATGTCTCTTCACTTAATAGGGACGACTTCTTCCAAGAGTGGTTAAAACCACTTTATAAACCCGAGGGGGTGACTTTACAAATGCCACTATATAAATATGGTTTGACCAATCCACAAAAGGGGATTTGGTCTTATACAGGTCCCGACATTATCAATCCACAAAAGAGGATTTGGTCTTATACAAGTCCCGACATGATCAATCTACAAAAGGGGATTTGATCTATAAGATAATATCTCAAATATAATTAGAATATTCTTCGAAGTTATAATATTTCAACAGATTGTTGACTATGTAACCATGTAACCCCCTGTATGCAAAGAAAAAAACAAGTGGGAGAATGTTGGGTATGTGTTATATTCTTTGCATGACTATCCTTAGTGCATGATACATTGTGTCAGGCATGCGGGGGGGGGTTGAGGGGGGCGATAGCCCCCGAGAATTTATTTTTCCTCTAGAAACATTTTGCATTTTTTGCCTCGGTTTTCATGTCACCTTGATTTTCGTGTCCATTGTAGGGTGTTTTTTCGACGCATGGTTTTTTTCGATGGTTTTCTATTTCCGGTTAAGGAATTAGGGTTGTTGACTAATGCAGGTCATTAGTTTAGGGTTTTGGATGATGTTGACTATATGTATATTGTATTGTAAACAATGTATCACAGTGAATGAATACAAAATATGTTGGTTTTCCCAGTTTGGGTTTCCAAGGGAAAAATATCTTTGTAATGTGTGTATTTTCCATTGTATCTTTTTTGTTCTTGTACTAAAAAATTTGTTTGTAGTAAATAATTGTACAAGGTTAAAATCTACATCCTCAAGGATAGATGTGTGGAAACTGGTGTAAAATAACATTGTGTCTTATTGAGAAAAACCCTAGCTCCTTAGATTGTCGAATAAAACATTTTATGGGCCATGGAATCATAGAATAGGTTCCCATAGATATAATTTGATGTCACAAATCCAAACGAATCAATGGTTCATCAATCTAAGTCCCAATTATCATTTTATGTTGAGTTGCAACTTGCTTCGTGAAGCCTTTGAGGGACACATGGAAATTTGGTCCTTGGGCATAAAAACCAAACCGAGTGGTAGAATTGACTTCCATAATCTCTTGCAAGTGTCTTTGGGAAATGTCAATGTGAGAACACCATCCACAATTAACCAAACCATATTTTTCACAAATTGACCCCTTAGTGCAAAAATTTCATTGTCTCCTATTGCACAAAACCATAGGTTCAGAGATCGCTGAATAAAATATTTTCTAGGACATGGAATCACATGAAAGGAGTGGCCCTAGTTGTAATCCGATGTCATGAGTCTAATGGAATTTATGGTTCTCGATTTGAGTCTCGATTACCATTGTATGTCAAGTTGCAACTTGCTTCCTGAAGCCATTTAGGTACACATGGCGAATTTGGTTCAAATGCATAAAATCCATATCAAGAAACGTAATTGAGTGCTATAATATCATTAAAGTGTGTTTGGGCAAGGCTTGCGTGATGACTTTGTCCACAATTGTTGTATCTAGAGTTTTCAAAAATTGACCCCTTAGTCCAAAAATTGCATTGACTCTTATTGAGCAAAACCCTAGTTTCAAATATCATTGAATAAAACATTTTCTAAGCCATGGAATCATGGGAGAGGGGTCCCCATAGTTGTAATCCAATTCCATGAATCCAATGGAATCAATAGTTCATTGATATGAGTCCCAATATTTTTTTTATGGTGAATTGCAACTCACTTCCTAAAGCCATTCATGGACACATAGTGAATTTGGTTTGGGGGATTAAAAACCAAACCAAATAGCATAATTGAGTGCCATAAGATTCTACAAGTGTGTTTGGGAAATAATAACACGATCACTCTATCCACATGCTCCTGAATTATATTTTTCACAAATTGATCACTTAGTGCAAAAATTGCATTGTCTCTTATTGAGAAAAACCCTAGTTTTGGAGATCATCGAATAAAACATTGTTTGGGACATGGAATTATGGGAGAGGGGTTCCCCTAGATATAATTTGATATAATGAGTCCAACAAAATTTTCAATTCATCGACATGAGTCCTAGTTATTTTTTTATGTTGAGTTGTGACTCGCTTCCTGAAGTCATTCAGGGACACATGGTGGATTTGGTTTGGGGGCATAAAAACCAAACTAAGAAACATAATTGAGTGCCATAAGCTCCTAAAAATGTTTTTGGGAAAGGATAACATGATCAATTTATCCAAAATCACCCAATATAGAGTGTTCAAAAATTGACCCATTCTAGAAATTGCAATGTCTCTTATTGAGCAAAACCCTAGTTCCAAAGATCATCAAATTTAACATTTTTCAGGGCATGAAATCATGGGAGAGGGGTGCCCCTAACTGTAATCCAATGTCATGAATATAAAATAATGTATGGTTTGTTGATCCCAGTCCCTATTATTGTTTTATGGTAAGTTTCAACTTGCTTCATGAAGCCACTCAAGGACACATAACAAATTTGTTCACTCAATACCTTGGAAGATAGGATGGAAAACGAGGAATGCACTTTGCAATTAGGCACTTTGAGAACAAAAGGGGAGGTTTATTCTCATTGTTTCCTCCCATGAGATACAATATGAAAAAAAGGCATTCCATGATGCAAATCATTTCAATGAACAAATGGTAATTCATGGTGTCAATGATAAATGAAATACTAATGGATTCAAACTTTTGTGCTCCTCCACATCTATTGCCATGGGATGACATTCATTTCTTCCTTGGCTAGATGGGAAAAATTAAATCATGTCATATAATGCCTATTTTAAGTTGGGTTTTGTTAGCACATATAATGTACTGGGACTTGGGAAATCACATTTCAACCATCAACAAAAGGTTTGCATGTGGATTTTGTGGAAACAAGGGAAAACAAAACTTGTGTAGCGATCACATTTTACACAAGTGCATTTTTATCATAACTCTTAAATCGTGCACATGTTTTCCGTGAAAGTTTTATAGGAGATGCATGGAGGTAATACGAATAAGATGACTTAATTTTAGGTCAAAATACTTCACTATTTTCGAGAAATGAGCCACCGTCATCTACAACCATTTTTTAATTTTCTTGAGATCCGTGAACTGGGTTTTTCCCAAATTTCTCCAGTAGAAGCATCATGATGATATTAAGTTGTTGACCAAAACTCATCCCGACCGATTTTACCGTCTAAGAGAAAAAAAAAAATACCAACTACAGAAACTTCATTGTGAAAACACGCTACACAAGTGTTGTAGCTCACAGTTGCACAACGAGTTGTGTTAGCATGCTACACAAGTGTTGTAGGTATCATTTTTTGCAAAAAATGGGATTTCATGAAGATAGAATCAGATTGGATGATCAAGACAAGTTTTAAAGTGGTGTAGAAGTTGTTTCAAAACATAAATACATGCAGGTTATATCATTTATTGAAGCTAAGCCTCAGTTTGCAACCTTAAAGTATTTGGGGTTTTAGAGCCTTGATGAAGAATTTGATGCTTTGAAGGAAGATAAATGGTTAAGTGGCTTTGAATCATGTTTAAAAAAGTAAATATGATAGTAAATGGCCTTCATATAGCTTGTGTCATATATTGGGAGATTCGAAGGGATCTTTTCAACCTATTTTTCAGATTTAAATATTTAATGTTATTTTTTTATTTATTATATTTGGGCGCAGATCACAAAAATATGGAGAAGAATTTTCAAAAACTGGAAGAGGTTTTTCTCAAGAACGGGTTCATCTCCAAAAACCTCTCCCAATTTTGTAACAACTATTTTGATTCGAGAGATATGATGTTATCTTTAACCCCTATTTTCCAACAAATTGATTCCTATTTCTTAGTAGACGGTTTTGAGTTTGTTCCTATTTTGGTGTAACTAGATCCAAAAATGAAGGAAAACGGTTGAATTGGACCTCCTTGGCTTGGGGAAGAATTCTTCCTAAATATTTTTGTAATTCTGATTAGCAAGGGAGGCGGTTCGACCTTCATTTGGAGAACAAAGATATTGGACTGTGTATTATTTTTCCTGAATATTTTATGAGTTAATACAGAAGTACAGTACTTTCATGAAGCAGAGATTCATCACAGTGATGTTCTAAGTATGTATTTTCCTTTGTAAATGCTCATTTCCATTAATGTTTATTCTCTTCCAGTATTTCACTGAGAGTATATGTTTGGAATTCATTTTTATCTGATGCTCTATTCATGCAGTAAATACTTGTTTATGTGTTAAGGATTTCATGTGCATAATTCATCTATATTTGGTGCTTTGTCCATGGTGATCTATCTCCTTTCTGTTTTTTCTTCTAAAGTTACATTAAGAACTCACCCTTTGTTAGGTGCTCTTAGTGTAATGGGTTGTCATTTTCTCTTTTCTGTTGACATCTCAATACTGTTTATTTGTTGAAAAACATCACTTACTTTGTCTTTGTTTTCAGAGAGTACATCACCAGCTCTTGACTCAATATCTTTAAGATCAGATCTTGACTCCATTGCCCAATGTTTTCTTCTTTGAACTTGTCTTACCAAATCCTTTAAACTTCAAAAAACCTATAATATTGCAGAATCTGACCTCTGTGTGCTCATTGCTAAATATTTTTTAGTATTTTCAATCTTTACATATTTGAGAGAGCCCTCTCTAGTTGTATAGGTCAGAATACAACCTAAAGTGGTTTGTGGTTACCTCTGTGGTTTCCCTCCCGCGGCCAAGGGAAATTACAGAGTGATAACATTTTGGTATCATTGTCGGGGAACAAAAGTGAAATATTCCCTGGGCGAAATGACAAAGTTCAGATTTGACTTTTGATGGTGAACAGAAGACAAACATATGAAGGTTGCACCATTCACCTGACGAATCCAGTTTTAGACAGATCCAAAGCTCATAATTTTCATGGTGACTCAATTTTCCAAAGACTCAGTAGCCTAAAGGCTTCCATGGTGACTCCATTGGTTCAATATGGATTCTCGATCCGCAAGGTATGCACCCATGAATCATTATCGTATACTTGGTTTTCCAAATTGTATGCCTTGTGTAGATTAGAAAACATATTTGCCAAAATTCAAGGATGAAGAAGGTGATGATGTTGCTTTGTATCTGATCAAGTTTCATATGCACATAAGTAAGCTAAAGGTTGAGCTCCATGACGATTTTTTAATGAAAATGTTCATGGCCACTTTGGAAGGAAAGGCAAGATCCTAATATGAAAAGTTGCCACCAGCTAGTATATATTCGTTAAAGGATTTTCATATAGTATTTTTTGAGCATTTTAAGGAATCTTATCCATCTTTGTTGTTGGTTCAAAATTGTTGCGATCATTTTGAAAATTTCGTTCAAAATTTGGAAATTGTTTATGAAGATGATGTATTTATGGATGATGAGACTATAGAGGCCTTTCATTAGAACCCTTTTCATTATCATGAAGAAAAAGTAGAAGATAATTGCCATGATATTCAACAAAATTTTCAGTAGAATATAGTGCCTTTCTTAATTGTCAATAATGAAACTGATCAGGATCTTAGTAAATTCTAAGTCATATTCTAGCCCACGAGATTGATGAACATGTTCAGTAGAATTATCTGATTTTAAGTGACCAAGATATGTCTTCAGATCATGCATATTCTGAAATTTCGTTTCAAGAAGCATCTTATCAAAATAAGAGTGTTAAAATTGTATACATGGAAACTTTAAGCAGTCAACCATCACATGATATATAGTTTCAGGAAAATAATGAATTAGTTTATGAGAGTTGTATCTTAGAGGCACAGGAGGAAAATGAAGAGGAAATTGTTTTCCTCGATTCTCTTGAAAGTCAAGATCATATTTTTGTTGAATTATATGAAGGGTCAATTTGTGTTGCTCCTATTACATGTGATGTGGAAGCCTTTGAAGATTTTCAAGAACACACAATCCTTGTCTCTGATCTAAATGATCGAGAAGAACAGTTTGTTTCCATTTTATGTGAGGGTGATCAACTTCATCAGCTAGAACAACTAGTTGAAAATGAAGGATATATTTTGCTTTCTCTGGGTCAAGAAGAGGTGACTTTTCGTATTTTACAAGATCATGTGGCTAGTCTATTGTAGTCATTAGTGAAGGTGGATTTTTTTGTATTCATGGACTATGGATTTAAGTTTCAATTGGAATTTGAGTTGCTAGTTGTAAAAAATTTATTTCTACTTGAAAAAAATGAAAGCAAAATCCAGTTATTAAGCCATTTGATTTCATGGTTACACTGGCATTTTTGCATCATTTGATCCAATAATATGTCTTCAGTAGATTAGAGTAGGATATTGTGTGAAATAAGCTTGTTGGGGAAATGATTTATTTCAGTTTGATTTTCAGCATGTGTATTTTCAATATGCAACATCTTTTTCAGAAGTCATTTTTCAGCTTGCAGCTTTAGTTTGGGTTTGCAATGTGCTTTCCTATGCAGTATTGAATTGGTTTCAGATTTGAAAGGAGCAGGTCATAGGTCAATTTGTAGGTTGCACACATGGTTTGGGAGCAACCCAATGGATGCAAGCACAGGTCTACGATGTTCTTTGCTACCTCATAGGGAGGATAACATCCCCAGTAGGACTTGGACTTGGGGCATATAATGTATTGGGACTTGGGACATCACATTTCAACCATCAACAAAAGGTTTGCATGTGGGTTTCGTGGAAATAGGGGAAAACAGAACTTGTGTAGCGATCACACACTACGCAAGTGCATTTTTATCATAACTCTTAAATCATGTGCTTGTTTGTTGTGAAATTTTTATAGGATATGCATGAAAGTAATATGAATAAGCTCACTTAATTTTAGGTCAAAATGCTTCACTATTTTTGAGAAATGAGCCATCGTCATCTACAACCATTTTTTAATTTTCTCGAGATCCGTAAACTGGGTTTTTCCCAAATTTCTCCAGTAGAAGCATCATGATGATATTAAGTTGTTGACCAAAATTCATCCCGAACGAGTTTACCATTTGAGAGAAAATAAAAATAAAAAATACCAACTGCAGAAACTTTGTTGTGAAAACACGTTACACAAGTGTTGTAGCTCACAGTTGCATGGTGAGTTGCGTCAGCACTCTATGCAAGTGTTGTAGGTATCATTTTTTGCAGAAACTGGGATTTCATGATGACGGAATTAGATTGGATGATCAAGAAAAGTTTGAAAGTGGTGTAGAAGTTGCTTCAGCACATAAATACATGCATGTTATATTTTATGAGTTAATACAGAAGTACAATACTTTCATGAAGTAGAGATTCATCATGGTGATGTTCTAAGTATGTCTTTTCCTTTGTAAATGCTCATTTCCATTAATGGTTATTCTCTTCCAGTGTTTGACTGAGAGTATATGTTTGGAATTCATCTTTATCTAATGCTCCAATCATGCAGTAAATACGTGTTTATGTGTTAAGGATTTCATGTGTAGAATTCATCTGTATTTGGTGCTTTGTCCATGGTGATCTATCTCGTTTCTGTTTTTTCTTCTAAAGTTACTTTAAGAACTCACCCTTTGTTAGGTGCTCTTAGTGTAATGGGTTTTCCTTTTTTCTTTTATGTTGTCATCTCAATATTTTTTATTTGCTGAAAAACATCACTTACTTTGCCTTTGTTTTCAAAGAGTACATCACCAGCACTTGACTCAATATATTTAAGGTCAGAGATTGACTCCATTGCCCAATGTTTTCTTCTTTGATCTTGTCTTACCAACTCCTTTAAACTTCAAAAAACTTATAATATTGCATAATTTGACCTCTGTGTGCTCATTGCTAAATCTTTTTGAGTTTTTTTAGTCTTTACGTATTTGAGAGAGCCCTCTCTAGTTGTATAGGTCAGAATACAACCTAAAGTGGTTAGTGGTTACCTTTGTGGTTTCCCTCCCGCAGCCAAGGAAAATTACAAAGTGATAGCATGTTTCATCCCCTCCACTTCTTCTTATTGCGTCCCTTTGTGAATTGTAGAGGTCTATCAAGGGAAACAACTCAAAGTGTCCAAGAATGGGAGTGTGTAGAGGCCTATGAAGAGAAACAATCCTTGTTTAGTTTTGTAAGTTTGGAAGCATCTAAGAATGTTAGGGGTCGAGAGATCACATCGACACAAAATAATGAAGATGGAAATCAAACATGTTCATCCAAATAGATGTGCTTGCTATGAAATTATTGATACACATAGATGACATTTGAAGATGTGCAAGACATTTTGAGGAAGCCCAATAATGTCTCTCTTTGTATGGTAGGAAATGGGAGCGATGGAGAAAGGATCATGAACAAGAAAACTCAAGAGACATGCATGTAATTCAAAGATTGTTATGTCAAAGGGGGTATAGTAGTTTAAGGGAAAGAAAATTGAGCTAAAATATATTGTGGAAAGCAACAATAAAAGCTTAGAAGAAATGGAAGCCAAATTCAAAATGCTATAGGAAAGAATTTCAAAATTGGAATTGGATTTGGAATTGGAACAAAAGCTCGGTTATGAGAAAATGAGGAAAAAAGTTTCCCTATTTTATATATTGACTCGTATGAAATGGACCAAATGACAACTATGAAAGAAAACAATATATAGGTAAAAAATGAAATCTTCATCAATTTTTCATTAAAAATGAAATCATGAACCCAAAAATATTTGAAATTTATAATGTTTGGTAAAGTAATTCTTTTAATAAAACAATATATAAAACTATATACAAGTCAAATAATTAATTCTAAAACTAAAATTTTCAAAGTATGAAAAATGAAAAATTAATTCTAAAACTATTTTTTCCAAAGAATGAAAAATGGAAAATAATTTTGGCAAATTTTTAAATTAAAAAAAAAAAAATGAAGCAAAGCCTGATTTTGAAAAACAACTTTAAAATAGCTAAGAAAGATCCCAGCCATCAAAGCTAAAGAGTTAATGGATTTCGAAGAGTAGTTTCTCCAAAGTAGTAAAATTATGAGGATCTCAACCAAATCAACATGGGCTACCTTGAGGGGTCATAATTATATATGCTTTATTACATGCCTTGGTCTTAAAAGCTAAGATAAGGAAACATATCATGATCACATGTTGAAAAGTAATAAGTTTACAATGTAGTATATCATATATTTAATTTTTAATTATTTGGATATTTATTTTAGTGTTATTTTAATTTTAGATTTTTATAAATATAATTTTTTTATATAAATTTTATTAAAAAATGTAAAAATAATATATTTTTTATTTTAATAACAAATATATTTTCATTTTTATAAATATTTAATATATTATCTATTATAATATATATTTTATTTTTTTTATTTTTTTACAAATATTTAATATATTATACTTAATAAATAATAAAGTATATAGTTGTGTGATTTTGATCATATCTTTTTTATTTAATTAAATGTAAATATATTTTAATACGATTTTTCCTTCTATTTATGTATAATGTTGCCTTCTTCTCACTCCTAACTATGTATTAGGACTTAATATTTATGCATTGCATATAACTTAAGTTTAGTTCAAAAATTTGAATTTATACATATTTGAGAAGTGTTTTGAATTTAATTTTCTAATTTGTTTGACATTAATTTTTTTATATAAATAATATTATTATGTTTATCGTTTTCTTATTCACTTTAAACTAGAAAATGTGCAACATTTTTTATGACCTTGAGAAATGTCTACGAATCAAATTTGTTTGTTTAGAATTAAATTTTAGCAAAAGAAAGATTTCATTGTGGAAATCAACTTTTTCGTATGTAACAAGTTTAAAATCTACTTTTGCAAGACAATTTCATAAGATTTTAGAAAATGTGAAAGAATTGAAATCATTTGGTTACATTATAAATTTATTAACAAGAAATTCTTGCGGTGATAATAAATTTTTCCTTTTGTTGCAAGTCAAATTTCCACTTTTGTATGACATTTTGAATGACCTCATGATACATTCAATTTTTTTAGATTGAGCTAAATTTTTACAAAGAGGAATGTGTTTTATATTTTTTTCATTTTATCATTAGCAAAAATCCTTGTCATTTTTTTTTGTTATTTTCATTGTATTATTTAAAAGGAATAAGAAATCCAAACCTATATTTTAAAAGGTTTTCTTGTAAATTTTATGATTTGAAATGGATCTTGACTAAAGAGTGGATAAGATTTAGTACCTACACATAGATTGACAATTAGAATGTATTATGTAAGCCACATATAACAACGTGAAACAATGCAAGTTTACGTGGAATAAACCAAATAAGGAGGTAAGATAGAAGTTAAAGAAATGTAATTAAAAATGACAAGGAAACGAATAAGAGAGAAGGATAAGGAATGGGAAGTGAAGAGCCGTGGATGTTGGCCTTCCCTTACCCCTTAGCTCTCCCCATTTCTTCACTCTTGCTCATTTCCAAAAGGGCTTTTGGTTGAGGAGGATAAGTGCACTGTAAAAACTTGCAAACGAAGAATACTAAGCACCATTAGACTGGTTTTCCCAATTTGGGTTCTAGGGAAAAAAATCACGCCTTGATGTATTTTCTTGTGTGCATTGTGGTTAAATTCATCATGGTAGTTAATTAAAGTTTTTTGGTTAACTGTAATGAATTATTTGTATCTATTTTGATTGGAGGATAATTTATTTGTTGCATAGTCTTCTATTTTACCATGTTAGAATTTTTTCACATATATTTTTGTTTAAATGGTGCTTGCCCATTGCAACTGTTAGCTAATATCCACCATCAAATGCAATAGGAAAGGTAAGATCCATGGTCATCCTTTCAGAGCTATTGGAGAGCTTGCTAAAACATATTTCTCTCTCTTGGGAGTCGCTCTCTCTCAAGGGCATAATCTCATTGTTTGAATGATGAACCGAGGTTCCCCCACATAATTCACTTCACCTTGGGTTTCCAACTTGTTTGTTTGGTGTTTTAATTGTTGATTGGCATACATTTGTTTTCTAGGGAGAATTCCTTTGATTGTTGGATGTTCCCTTTCTTGTCAGGTGTTCCCTTTGATTGATGGACATTCCCTTTACTTGTTGGGGGTGCACCACCCACTGTGTATCTATAGTATACATTGCACATGACACTAGAAATTGAGCGCCCATCCATTTCTCCTTTTGTTGTTCAATGTACCTTCACCAAAACCTTCACATTCATCTTGCTTCCCTAACTTCTTACTGTGCACCCTAGTTAGAGGAGAGACCCCACATGGCCTTATATAGTGGATAAACCACCATATGTTTCATTTGTCAATGTTAGAAACCTAACCCTAATTTCAGAACATATTCAGTGTAATGTCTCAACATTCTAAGGTGCTCCAATGAATTCATATTTGTTGCCTGGGTGCCCCAATATATTCTCTAGGTTAGTTGCATTATATTTTCCTCACTTATGCATTCTCAGAGTCTGAGCACTGGTTGGGATTCCTATAAGAGCATTGTCCATGTTCGCTATTGTCCACATGTATCAAAACCTAGTTTGACGTGAAACTATATGCTAGCAGTGTAGTAATGCTCATGTGTAGGAGAATTGGCCATATGGAAGGCATATGATAGGGTTTAAATGATGTTACACTGAAGAGAAAGAGAATGAGTGAATGGGTCAATAATGTCTAGATATGCCACCTTTGTCATTGGTTAGTGAAATATCAATTCATTTTGAGTGTGGGATATGTTTTAGGATCTTTCATTTATTAAAATATCTTAATTGTTGCACGAGCTATTTGGTTGAATAGTTGGTGTGCATAGAGGAGAATGGTTTATTATGACTTTAGGGTTTCTCATTAAATGGGTGAAATGAAAAATGAGAGAAACCAAGAAATGGGAAATTAGGTTGTCTTATGTAAGATATTATTGCATATTATATGATATCCTTACTCATTTTACAAATTGAAAGAATGAATAAGTTACTCAACCCAGAAACCAGAGAGTAATTACACTAAGAATTGTATTGAGCATTGAAGACCTTTCTCATCAGAGGCACAATTGAGATAGAGCTCATAAATCAAATTCTGCACAGGTATCCATGTTGGTGAAATGAGTGGGCTATGTGCCCCTCCATTACAAATCAGATGGTATCAGAACAATTGAATCCTTGACCAATAAATTGCTTCCATAACTGTGAACAAAATATTGCATACCACAACATGGGAAAATCAAATAGAGATAAGTTGGAAGAATTACAAGCCAAAAATGTCGATCTTCGAGAAGATAACAACAGCTTGAAGGCACATGTTAAGATGTTTAACCAAAGGATGGAAGAGATGGAGAAGAAAATGTAAATGTCTACCAAATTATTGTCGTTGTTCAAGAAGAAGTTTAAAGAAGGATAATACTCCCTCATTGCAGTCAGGACAGATTGGGACAAGCACAAAGTGAAAATTTTATACCTTGGTGAGAAGGTCATCTAGATGGATAACTGGAAAGAGGATATGCTCACACAAATGAGGACTCAGTTGCAACAAGAGTTGGCAGATAAGGAGAATGCCTTGGAAAGGCAAGAAGTTGTCCAAAGGAACATAGGAACAAGGAAACCTTTTGTTTCCACTACAAATTATAGCACCATGATTGAGGCCACCTTCGTAATCTCGCCTTCCATAGACGTATCTCAAGAGAAGCTTGGTGAATTTGAGAAAAATACTAGTGGTATTGGCTCTAAACTCTTAAAGAGAATGGGCTATGATGGAAAAGGGCTAGGAAAGAGGAGACAATCTATATTGAGCCCCAATGTAGTCATCCCCTAGGCCAAGCATGACGGCCTAGGATTTGATGGAAGAAGTGAAAATTCCATCACCATGAAAACCATTTTCGTGAAGGAAAAAGACATGTCAGAGTTGACTTGCTCATCATGAGAAGGAGCAACAATAGTGAGTGAAGGTGTCAAATCACCACCATCTCATCCTTATGGTATATTGAAGGAGAGTAGAGATGAGGAGATTTTGTAGACTCAACCCACACATGCACTCAGATAAAGAAGAAAACCAATCAATGAGGCAAGAAGAATAAGAATACCAAGGGGTCTACGTCAAACAATAAATTTCTCATATTTCATTGTTGAAAGAAGAGAGGCCATACCATAGAAATTTGTTGGTATGTATATACATGCTCACATTCTAGAAATAAATGCCATTGTGAGGCAGCCTACTGGAAGAAGAAATCCATGTTCAAAAATCTTGATTGTTTTCAGAACTTGAATGGTGAGAAAGATTCTACAATCCAACAATAGAAACAAAGGCACGTGGAAAGGAGGAGTATGTCAAAAATTCCTTGTATCAGTAATAAGAACTTTTTCCACCACTGCAATTTGAGTGGACATTAGGAAGCAAAGTGTTGGTGACTTCACCCATAGCTTCACCCCAAAAACAACACAACGAGGAGAAGGTGTGGAAAGTGAAGATTGAAGAAGATGAAGAGATGCATGCATCTCCAGTCCAAGTGAAAAAAAAAAAATCCAAGGAGAGATAGAAGCACATGATAAAAATTGTTAAGAACCAAATATCAATATAGCATAGAAAAACCTCAGAATAAGTACTCAATGCCTTGAAAAAGAGATAAATTCATATAATAAGCCTCTTCGGGGGGGACACCTCCTTATGCCCACATAAATGTAAAATTCCCATATGATTCCAAATGAAAATGTCTCCTTGGTATATATAGGAGACTAGGAGGTATAATTACAACTAATGGAATAAAGCCGACATAAATAGAATAACATTACTAATGTAATATGCCCCAATTAAAGGGTAATGAGTCAATATTAGGGCTTAACATTCCCCTCCCCTTGAGACAAGTGTTGCCGCAACGCTTGAGTAACTCTGGATGCTTATGTATAAAAGACTCATCTTCCCAAGTGGAATCTTCAGCTGGTAGTTTCCTCCATTTAATGAGATACTTTGAAATGGATCTATTCCTTAGCTGGCGAACTCTTGTGTCAGTGATGGATTCAAGATCCAATATGATTTTTCCTTCCTCGTCAAGTTCTGGAAATATATTTTGGACTAGGATATTGTCACCTATAACCTTCTTTAAGCATGAAACATGGAAAATTGGGTGTATTCGTGAAGATGCAGGCAACTCCAATTTGTAAGTCATAGTATCAATCTTTTGCAACACCTTATAAGGGCCATAGTACTTTGGTGATAATTTATTATCCTTTTTGGATTTCTTGAGGGACATTTGTTTGTATGGTTGTAGTCTTAAAAACACCCAATCCCCTACTTCAAAACTTCTTCCACTACGATGTTGATCTGCTTATTGTTTCATGCGATTCTAGTCAGGTTGTCCTTTAAGATTTTGAGAACTTGTTGTTGATGCTCGATGCGATATTCCACTGCTTGAACCTTAGATTTTTCTTTTAGAGAAGAAGTGATGGAAGTAAGGTGGTATCCATAGAGTGCCATAAATGGTGTCATTTTTGTTGCAGTATGAAAGAAAGTGTTATACCACCATTCTGCCAAGGGTAACCATTTGAGCCATTGTGTTTGTTTATCAGAGACAAAGCAACGAAGGTATCCTTCCAGACATTTGTTCACTATCTCGGTTTGTCCATCAGATTGGGGATGATAGGATGAGCTATGAGCCAATTGAGTACCCAAACAAGAAAACTTTTATGTCCAAAAATGTCCAGTGAAGATGGGATCTATGTCACTTACAATAATCTTTGGGTTGCCATGTAGCTTTTGAACTGTCTTCATGAATGCGGTGGCAACTGTACTAGCTTTGAAGGGATGAGAGAGTGCAAAAAAGTGTGCGTACTTGGTTAGTCTATCAACAATCACCATGATAACACTCTTTCCTTCAGACTTCGGTAACCCTGTAATGAAATCCATGGAAACCTCCTCCCAACGTTGACTTGGGATGGCTAATGGTTGTAAAATACCTGGGGTCTTAATTGTTTCCACCTTATTTTGTTGGAAAACAAAACATTCTGCCACAAACCTTTGAACATCAGTTTTATGGCCATCCCAAAAAAAATCCTTCTTGACTCTATGGTAGGTTTTCAAAAATCCCGAGTGCCCTCCTACTGGAGAGGTGTGTAATTCCAATAATACCTTTTGTTTGAGTTGGGAGTTCTTACATAAATATAAGTGATCTTTGTACCATAGTGAATCATTTTTCCATGTAAATGTATCTGATGCATTGGATTCTTGCTGCAACCTTTGAATGAGAGTCCACACTTTTTCATCATTCTTCCATTCATCCCTTGCTTCTATTATCCAATTAGGTTGGATGATCGAGATAACACAGAGAAAGGCCTCAACATCTTCATCCTTTCTTGAGAGTGCATCTTCCACAACATTTTGCTTCCCCTTTTTATAAACGATTTCAAAATCATAACCCAATATCTTGGTTACCCATTTTTGTTGTTCTTCTGAAGATAATCTTTGTTCCAAGAAGTATTTAAGACTATCATGATCTGTTTTGACCTTGAAGTACCTACCTATTAGGTAAGGATGCCATTTATTCAATGCATGTAGTATTTCCATC
>ML786876.1:140400-167154 GCA_009831015.1 Picea engelmannii | reverse complement strand
AATTTCATGAAAAGTTCTTGAAAATTAAAAGCCATTGTTCCTAATGATTGTAACCATTGGATTCCTAGTACAACATCAACACCACCCATGGGTATAGCAATTGTTGGACTATTCATTACATATTCTCCCACAGTAAGATTGATCTTATTTCATTTTCCTGAGCAGTTGATAGTTCCTCCATCTGCAATCATTACTTGAAACTCTAGCGCTAGATATACAAATCAATTGAGAGCTTTGGCTAATTTATAGTGAATTAAATTATGAGTACTGCCAGAATCAATTAGGACTATTACCTTTTTCTTTTTGATGTATCCTTCGATCTTGAGGGTTTGAGGAGTGCTAATTCCAGCCAATGCATTACACGATATCGTGGGAGTCAACTCTTTAGACGATATCTTGAGATGGTTCTTGTTCTTGTTCTTCTTCCTCTTCACAATCTATGTAGAATAATTTCTCCTCACCACACTTATGTCCCTTATTGTACTTGTTTTCACAATTAAAGCATACGCCTTTTGCTTTTATTTCCTCTAATTGTTGAGGTGTCAACCTTGTAGGTTGAGGTGTTTTAGAAGAAGGAGCATTATTCTCTCTATAGATGTTGGGATTGGTCCTTCTAGTAGCCATAGCCATATTTTTACTTTCAACATTTCTTGCCACCTTTAATGCATTCTCCAATGATTTGGGTTCCCAAAGGCGAACCTCATGTTGAATTTTATCCTTTAAAGTTCCTATGAATAAATCAATCAAGTGCTCATCTGGAATATCTATTACCTTTATATTCAATCTTTGGAAGTTCTTAATGTGCTCTGTAACTGAACCCTTTTGCTTGAGATTTATCAATTCTCTAAAGAAGATATTGCTCCTTATATCCTCATAGTGTGCTATCATTTCTTACATGAAAATTGTCCAAGTGACGAGTGATTTGCGAGAACAAAGACATTGATACCATAAAAATTGATTAGGTTCTAAATATAAAGAAGAATTCATACATTTTGTGTATGTGGCACATTATGTAGATCAAAGAATTGCTCCATCTGAAGTATCCATGTGATTGGGTCCTTGCCATAAAAATTTGTCATATCGATCTTAGGAACGTGATTGGTCTTCAACCCATAGTTCGAATTTATCCATTCTTGATTCACCTTCCTTGTGTCCTCATCATGAATTTCATGGGATACATTTTCACTTTCAGGTGTCCTCTTTATTATGAAATTTTTCAATCCTTCCATGATCTCCCCTTTTAAACCCTCCATCATCTCTTGTAGTTCATCTTTTGTTAATGTCTTCTTTTGTAAATAATTTATATCCCTACACATTTATTCACCTTCATCAAGAGTTCATGTAGTATTATCTGGAGGTGTATTTGGTGCAGAAGTTCCCTTTTTGGGTGGCATGTTGTCCAAGTATCACTTTTGAACCTTGATTTTGAGGTGGTTCTGCTAGAAAATATTTCTTCTGCTATATCTCCAAAGTTTCGGCCCTTCTGGGTATGAAACTTTACTTTTTGTAGTTCTCTGATATTTCTTTTCTACAATGCCACAGGTCTGATCAAAATTGGATGTGCCAAGTGGAATTTATGGTAACTTCCCCACAACTTGCTGATTTTTTGCCTTTCCGGGAGATGCCACTTGTATAGCATGCCCCGCACAAAATAATTAATATAAAATTATGAAACTCGTACCTGAAATACTACAGAATGTCCACTATCCAATTCAACTAGTCTCACTCAATTTGGATACTCTAGGAAGAAGTTATGATTTTTTTACCTGGAACACCTTCTTGAGACTAGTCCATAGGACTAGTCAGATACCCTATCTTCCATAGGGTGTATATACAAATTTAAGACGACCTAGAAGCTGAAATTTTTACCACAGATAGATTACTAATTTCTGTGAATATCATTTACAGAAAAAAAAAAAAATTATAGCGAAAATTCCGCAATGGCTCAGTTCAGGATGATTCCATAACCCTATGTTGCACAAGTTGTATCTCTGAAATTATAAGGCCTCAGGAGCTGAAATTTTAACCCAACGTACCTTGATCTGTCTACTAAATATCCTCCAAGAAATTCCTTCTGAAATGTTGTAGAAAAAAAATTGTAGAAAAAATTCCAAGGTGTCTCAGATGTAGCAGCGAAACCCCAAGACCTTGAGATCTGATACCATATGTTAAGAACCAAATACCAATATAGCATAGAAAAACCTCAGAATAAGTACTCAAAGCATTGAAAAAGAGACAAATTCAAATAATAAGCCTCTTCGAGGGGGCAACCTCCTTATTCCCACATAAATGTACAATTCCCAGATGATTCCAAATGAAAATGTCTCCTTGGTATATATAGGAGACTAGGAGGTGTAATTACAACTAATGGAATAAAGCTGACATAAATAAAATAACATTACTAATGTAATATGCCCCAATTAAGGGGTAATGAGCCAATATTAGGGCTTAACAAAAACAAAACATACAATAAGGATAACAAGTTGATATTCAGAGCATCCAAAACCCAATTCTTGTTTCTAATATTGCATCCGAAGAACCCCATCATGGAGTTGTTCCAAATATTGTTGCACAAAGGTCAATGACTGTAGAGGATTTATTAAGGACTCCATGATGTGACTTGCAATCATGTGTAGGCACTTGAGAGTTTTCATTTTAGGAAGAAATCGATCCTAGCTAAAGAATGTGACCACATTTCCTTTCATGGGATTGAGATGTGATGGAAGTGAGTTGGGATCAAAATAAAAAAGTAGACCAAAATTCAACTTAGCTTCATGACTACCAAGATAGATTGTCTCCAAGGAAAAGAGGGAGATGGGAATGAGTGTTGGGTCTAGAGTTTGGAATCAAAGATTGTTGAAAGTTGAGATTCAGTGAGAATATTGTTGCACTATAGGAACAAGCAAACTAGAACCAGAGCCATAGCCATAGCTAAGGACCAAAGGTAATAACCAGAGCCATGAGCCAGACCTAGAGCTAGAGTTAGAGTTGTAGCCAAGAGCTAACGTCAGAGCCATGTTCTAGAGAAGAAAACACCATTGATTCAAATTGGTTTCCTAGATATTTTGGAGACCAAAAATCTCCTCAATGGGGAGGTGTGGTATGAAATGGATCTGGACTAAAGAGTGGATAAGACTCAATACCTGCACACATATTGAAAATTAGAATGTATTATGTAAGCCACACAAAACAATGTAAAACAATGCAATTTTACGTGGAATAAGCCAAAGAAGTAGGTGAGAGAAAAGTTAAATTAGAAAAGTAATTAAAAATGACAAGGAAACATATAGGAGAGAAGGCTAAGGAAGGAGAAGTTAAGATCCATGGTTTTTGGCCTTCCCTTACCCCCTAGCTCTCCCTATTTCTTCACTCTCACTCATTTTCAAACGGATTTTGGCTGAGGAGGAGGAGATCATTACAAAAAATTGCAGACTTGTAGAAGAAGAATACTAAGTACCATTAGAATGGTTTTCCCAATTTGGGTTCCAGGAAAAAAAATCATGCCTTCATGTATTTTCATATGTGTACTATGGTTAAATTTGTCATGGTAGTTAATTAAATTTTGTTGGTTAACTGTAATGGATTCTCTATATCTATTATGATTGGAGGATAATTTATTTGTTGCATCGTCTTCTGTTTTACTATGTTAGAAGTTTTTTCACGGAAATTTTTATTTAAATGGTTCTTACACATTGCAACCTTTATCTAATATCCACCATCAAATGAACTAGGCAAGGTAAGATCCACGATCATATTTTCAAAGGTGTTGGATAGATTGCTAAAACATATTCATCTCTCTTGGGAGTCACTCTGTCTCTCTCTAGGGAATAATCTCATTGTTTGAATGATGAACTGAGGTTCCCACACACAATTTGCTTCACCTTGGGTATCCAACTTGTTTGCAGGGCGTTTTAATTGTTGTTGGATATCCATTTGTTTTCTATAGAAAATTCCTTTGATTTTTTAGCATTCCCTTGCTTGTTGGGAGAGTTCCCTTTGATTGATAGGAATTCCCTTTGATCGATGGGAATTCCCTTTTCTTGTTGGGGGTGCACCACCCATAGTGTATCCATAGTATACGTTGCACATGACACTAGAAACTAGGCTCCCATCCATTGCTCCCTTTGCTACTCAACGTACCTTCACCAAAACCTTCACATTCATCTTTATTCCCTAACTTCTAAGTGTGCAACCTAGCCAGAGGAGAGACCCTGCATGCCCTTAGCTAGCAGAGAAACCACCATACATTTCATTTTTCGGTGCTAGAAACATAACCCTAATTTATGCATGTATCCAATGTAACGTATGAACGTTCTAAGGTGTTCCGAGGAATCCATATTTGTTGCATGGGTGCCCCATGATCTTCTCTACGTCAGTTGCGTTATCTTTTCTTCACCTCTGCCTACTCAGAGTCTAAGTATTGGTTGGGATTCCTCCAAGAGTGTTGGCCATGTTCCCTATTGGACACACATATCAAGACCTAGTTTGACATAAAATCCTATGCTAACAGTGTAGTAATGCTAATGTGTAGGAGAATTGGCCATATGGAAGGTAACTGACAGTGTTTAAATGATGTTACAATGAAGAGAAAGAGAATGAGTGTTTGGGTTGGTAATGGCTAGCTCCACCACCTCCATCATTGGTCATTGAAATATAAATTCATTTTGAGTATGGGATAGGTTTCAGGATCTTTCATTTATTAAAATGTCTTAATTATGCACGAGTTATTTGGTTAACTAGTTGATGTGTAGAGAGGAGAGTGGTTTATTATGACTTTAGGGTTTCTCATTAAATGGGTGAAATGAAATATGAGAGAATTCCAAGCAATGGTAAATTAGGTTGTTTTTTTGTAAGATGATATTGCATCTTATATGATATACTTACTCATTTAAAAATTGAAAGAATGAGTCAGTTAGTCAACCCAGAAATGAGAGAGTAATTGCACTAATAATTGTAATGAACACTGAAGACATTTCTCATCAGAGGCACAATTGAGATAGAGCTCATAAATCAAATTCCTCACATGTATTTTTGTTGGTGAAACAAGTGGTCTATGAGCCCCTCCTTTACATATCATTTTATTTGTTTTATTCATGGCTCTATGAATTATTTCTACACACACTATTGGGTCTTAGGCTCCCAACAACATTTAACTCCTAGCATATTGGTAGTACTAGAACCAACTCTTTCTGTAAACTCTTACACAACAAAAAAAAATCTTTTTAGACCAAAATAATGGAATCACGTGATGACTATGGTATTAACCCCGTTCTAGGATCTCAAATGAACAAAAGTATACAATCAAGATATTTTCACTTGTTGAACATTTTGTAGCTCTCCTCTTGCACATGTCCATGCTCATAATAATTCTCTAGCATCTCCCATATTGTTTGAATCTCCTTGTAGATTCTAAAGCATACTAAAAAATCTCATGATCCGAGACAACCTCAATCGTACTCCATTCCTGTGCCTCCTATTTTCTTGGAATATGCTTGAAAAAATTTCAAGTTTTTGACATAGATATTATGCTTCAAACTATTCAAACTACACTTAATGGAAAGCTATGGTGTTGGAGGATTATCTAGAATTCATCTCTGCACCATTTTCTTAGGGATTAATGCTTTTAATCGCTACTAAAATACATTAGCATACTGTCACCTTTAACATCACTTGGTAGTTTTATTTTTAAACTTTTTATTTGAAGTTTTTAGGGTGCACCACATGATTCTCTTGGGGGAATTGTGATTTGCATCATGACATGTAGAGTTTGCATCAAGAATTTTTATGTGCACTTAAGTTAGCATCATCTTTGTGTGGGTTTCCATGAAAAAATACACATCTTTTCATCTCCATAACATCATTTTTGATGCCATCAAACACTTATAACACCGATGTTGTGCTATGTTTGCATTGTCAACGTGTTTATTGCATCTCTTTTGCATCATTTGGGGTTGTATGGTGTCAACCCAATGCAATATTCACTCAATCCCATGTTTCCTTTTAAGAGTGATGTGACCACTGACCATGTGTTCTTTACTACTAGTTCAAAAATTTATGGACATGGGGGTAATGTCCACTTTGAGTGTTCTCCCTCCAAACTATAGGTTTCTTTCCTTTGATTGGAATAGTCGAGTTGAGAATTTCCTTCATTCTTCTACACCTTTCCAAACAAGGGTTGAATTTAATTCATGCATGGTTCACTAATGGATTGTAGATGAAGAAGCCTTATCTAGTGTTGTATCTTTGTAAGCTTGTAAAGGTTTGGCTTGTCCTAACCTTTTATTAGCTACCAACTAGTTGCTATATTTTGATAGAAGATTTAGTGAACTTTTAGGGATTCTTCCTCAGTTACTTATTTCATTAGGTGGGAAAATTGTCTTATTTAATGTTATAGAAGGCCCATTGGACATAAATATGTTCCTTGGGTATGAATTAATATATGCCATGAATTTTTTGTGTCTACACTCTTTTGTGTGATGCATTTTCCTCACAACAAAAGCATTGTCACCATTGATCAACTTTTGATTTATGATCCCCATCCTTGTTCAACTTTAGACCATTATATCATTTGTTTGTTCCCAGTGGACACTACCCTACCAAAGGTGATTTATGTGACCTCATATCTGATGCATTTAGTTGCTACTAAAAGGATCCTATGCATTCATGCTCACTTTCTTGGGACTTGATTCTGGAGGTTGACTTGTTGATCTATCCAATATTGGAATTAGAGCCTTTTCTCCCCATTATTTTTCCAAGTAAATGTTTGAACATATGTTCCATTCAATATGGCACTCTTCCCTTTGATGAAGCTCTCCTAGAGGCCATGATTGGTTTTGACAATCCTTTGGATATTTTCATCCTTTCCAAAGACAATCTCCCTATATTGGATCCAATTGCAATATATATAGCTCACGTTTACCTTCTCATTCTAATCTCTTTGGTTGTAGATCCATAGACTTTGAAATTATTGAATCTTTAGTCTCTATCATTGAATGAAAAGTAGAATTTTCCTCTAATTCTGGTCTCACTAGCTATATATCCTTTGGTTTTTATTCTAAGTCTAATATCTCTAGCAATATATTGTTATGTTTTCCTTATGAGTTCAATATCTTTGGAAATGTATCATCAACTTTCTCTTATGATTTTGATCTATCTGGTGATAGATCATTATATTTGTCTTTTGGTGTTGGTCTCTTTAGCTATATATCCTCATATTTGCTCCTGAGTCTGATTTCTCTATTTGCATATACTTAGACCTTAGAAATATTGTTTTTCCATTTGAATCTAATCTCTCCATTTGTAGATCCTTAGACCTTTGTAATGTCGAGTTCATTTTTTTTAGACTTCGTTAGTGATATCAAATTTTGTTTTCTTCTTGAGTTTTATCTCTCTATTTTTAGATCCTCAATATGCATTGTTGATTACTCTTCACTAATAGGCTATAAGGTTGACCTTGTTGGATTTTTTTGCATTAGCCTTTCTTGTCTACATTTTTCACCAATCCAATGGAAGAGATTTCTTGTGATACGATAACCTATTATAGCACCCTTTTTTGATATGGAACCATCCTTATTTTTCATGATAGGATTTAATCCCTTGTAGCTTCGTATTGTATAATGAACGTCATTCATCTTTCACACCAACTTCTGATCATTTTGATAAGGGATCACACCTTTTTATTTGGATGTTTCTTATTATTAATTTCTATATGTTGATTGCCACACTCCACTACTAATCGATTCTTGCTAATTTTCACCTCAGTAATTGTTGATGCTTGGCCTTTCTTGAATATTTTATAGGCCAAATCATGTTGTCTTCATGGAGGAATGATTGTGAGTGTCCACTTCCCACACATCACCTTTTTAATTTTTTGCATAGATTAGTTCCATGCACCTAGAACATATTTTTGTGCCTTGTGGCATTTGTATCCTTCACTATATTATGGAATTCGTTTATACCATTTTAGGCTTTAAAAGTTAGAATATTGTTTGGAGGATGCAGGTTGTGTTGGCCTTACTCTCACTAGTATAGTCATCATCCTCCTTCTTTATGATGATTATATTGTTCTTATGGTGAAGATTCCCTATGACCTAGGTTGATCCATATGGATGTTGGTGGCCTCCAACCTATTCCAACTGGCTCATTTTGGCAGTTTTTTCCTAGTTTTCGGGTCCTTGACTTCTGGGGCCGTTTTGAGGCCCTAAACAACGTTTCTAGGGCTCACAACAGTTAGTCTGTGGTCGAAGTCAAATTTTTATGGAAACATGTGTAATCCTCAAATAGACCTTTCCAACGGGCTATCGTGCACCTAAAACGGAGATCATATGCAAAAGTTACGACCTCGGGAAGTTGATGTACTAACTTACCCAAACGGGGCCCACATGACTTTTGGCACTTCATCTCCTAGGGTTAGGTTTTTGGATGTCTAGGGTTTTCAACATTCATGTTTATTGTAAAAGGCCTTCAGAGCCTCATTGTAATGATATTCTTTTGAATGAGCGCATCCGTCACATATCTTCTCAGAGATAAGTCACCACCATTCTAGCAAGCTTGTTTTCCGTTGCATTTTACAATTTTAATTTATTTCCTTATTGAATAGAAACTAGTTTTACTATATATCTATTATTCTATGTTAAGAATATTTTGATAATAATATGTATTCATTTCATTCTTCTCATAAAATCTGGATCAGTGGTATCAGAGCAGTCTTCTCCTTATCGTTCTTAATGCATGTCCCCAACAAGGTCAAGGTACAAAGAATTGGGTCTCGATCTTGTTTCTCTTGAGGAAAAAATCTCTCACACGCCCAAGCAACCTCTCATGGAGGGAGAAAAGAAAGATGATGGGACAGTAGATCCCTTCAAAATGTTGTTCAAGGAATCCCTCATGCAACATAGGAATGAGATGATGGATAGTTTTGCGCAAATCCTTTGGCGGCTACCAACAAGCGACACATCTTCCTCAAATGGAGGTGTCACCCCCTTCAAGTTACAAATCAACTTTGATATTCCTATATTTGAAGGTCAGATAGACATAGATGTTGTAGACAAATGGTTGAATCTACTAGAAGGGTATTTCTCTGTCCATAACTTCTCGAATAAAGAAAATATTACTTGTGTGCTCCTCAAAGTCGTTCCCCATGTCAAAGATTGGTGGGAAATTTTCTGTGAGTAAAAGGAAACAGAGGAACCCTCATTATTTATAGTCGTGGTCACCTGGGAGTCCTTCAGGGATGCTATTAAGGAACAATACTACCCTGTTGGAAGTTATGATGACCTGTACACAAAATGGACCACAATGTGGCAAGAAAGAGACCAAGCAGTGCCTGAGTTCACAAATATCTTCCATACCCTACGCACCAAGATGGGTATCAAAGATTCTGAGTGAAATCTGGTGCTCAAGTATTACGGTGGTCTTCATAGATGCATTCAGTCCGAAATGGAGTTTCTATACATCTCATCCTTGGGGGAGGCCTACCGATATGCCGTCAAAATTGAGCAGAAACTCAAACAAAAGACGTCACAATTTGGGATTGGGAACCCCTCACAAAAAAATCCGAGAAAGGGTGGCCCCAACCTGCAGAACAAAGGATAGAGCGAAGACGGACCACCTCAAGACAACCATTCCAGGCTGCAAGTAAATAATGACACATGAAAGATAAAGAAAGATATCAGGAAGTGGTGCGACTTCCATAAGATCCCATGGCATAACACTATTGATTTCCACTCAAATCAGTCGTTGGTTGCTGAGGTGAAAGCCTCTGAATTAGATGTGGGTTCTGACTCTGATTCAGAACCAGAAAGGGGGAGATAGATCATTGACGAAGAACCCAGTGCTACCGTTTCTACCACCAAGCTCCAACCTGGTGAACCAGATGAGCCAGAGGAAGGCAAGCACCTTTTTCATTCAAAGATGTGGGTGAAGGGTACCATGTTGCACTTCATCATTGATAGTGGTAGCCAGAAGAACCTCATCTTAGCAGAGGTTGTCAAGCGACTTGCCCTGCCGACAACGCCGCAACTGCATCCCTACACCATCTGATGGCTCCACCAAGGAAGAAACATCTGTGTCAGTCAACAATATCACCTTTCATACGACATCAAGCCCTTCAAAGATGAGGTATTATGTGATGTTTCCCCTCTCAAATTTTGTAATGTTCTTTTGGACCAACCATATTTATGGAAATGCCATGTTGTATACGAGTCTAGGCCTCGCAGTGTTGTTATTACTTTGAACAAGAAATTGTATAGGATACCCGAGGCAGTCCCACCTAGTGTTATTTCCTTGATCTTTGCCAAGCAATGCATGAATCTCATCTCTCAAACGAGGAAGTTTGTCTTCTTCTTGATTCGCTCTCAGAATGAGTGAAAGATCGCAACCACATCCAAGGTCTTCACGTCCAACCTCTTCACATAGCATAAGAAGGTGTATAAGGTTGTGAAAGAATACTTAGATATCTTATCCTCACCTATTGGGGTACCTATGCACTGTCAGGTCAAGAACACCATCAATATGACCCCTAACGCACCACTGCCCAATGGGACAGTCTACCGCCGCTCTCTATTAGAGAATGAGGAGATCAAGTGGCACATCCAAGAACTGCTCCACAAGGGGCACATCCATCCCATCTCATCACCTTGTAGGAGCCCAGTCATGTTGGTATAGAAGAAATATGGAACCTGGCGACTATGCATTCATTACTGGGCACTGAATAAAATCACAGTCAGAAATCGATACCCGATTCCCTGAATTGATGACCTCCTTGATCAGCTCACAGGGCCCAAATACTTCAATAAGATTGATCTAAAGTCTGGCTACCACTAGGTCCCAATAGAACAGACAAATGTATGGAAGACTGCCTTCAAGTCAAAGGAAGGTCTTTTTGAATGGTTGGTCATGCCCTTTGGTTTAAAAAATGCTCTAGTCACTTTCATGAGGATGATGGATGATATCCTACAACCATTCACCAATAATTTTGTAGTGGTATATCTAGATGACATTCTCATTTACAAAAAGACTTGGGTAGAACACTTGTAGCATATTCAACAGGTTCTTCACACCCTACGGTAGCACAAGCTATATGCCAACTTGGAAAAATGCTCCTTCGGCATGGACAGGGTCTATTACCTGTGATACCTCATTGATCAGCATGGCGTACATGTGGATCCAGCCAAGATCCTAGTCATCTGTGACTGGCCAGCCCCAGCCACACTCACTGAGCTTCGAAGCTTCTTGGGCCTTGCAAATTTCTACCGCAGGTTCGTGTTGGGATTCTCCCATATTGCATGGACCCTCAGCCAAGTAACCATGGGTGGTGGTAAGGATAAATTTGTCTGGGGTCAGTCCCAACAACAAGCATTCGATGATTTGAAGCAGCGCTTGTGCTCAGCCTGAGTAATTTCACTACCGAACCTGCACCATCCCTTTGAGATTGAGAAAAATGCTTCAGACTATGTTGTGAGCATCATTCCCACTCAGCACGACCACCCCGTGTCCTATCATAGAGAGACACTATAAGATGTTTTCTGTAAGTACCCTACTTACGAAAAAGAAATGTACTCCATTGTGCAAGCCTACCGCCAGTGGAGACATTACATTCTTGGTAAGGAGACAGTCATCCACACTGATCATAAGCCATTGCATTTCATGCATACACAAGGAAAATTGCAGAATGACCGCCATCAGAAGTGGTCCACATACTTGCAGCAATTCCACCTCAACATCAAGTATAAAACAGGAAGCACAAACCGCGTCATTAATTGCCTCAGTAGACCACCAATAGCAACACTCACCATGGTGCTAGACTCTTGTGGCCATGAGACCTTTGGATGGCCCCAACTCTATGAGACAGACCCGAACTTTTCCACCACCTACCAAATGTTGGGTGCAAATGCAGTTGTCGATAGTTTCCATCTTCAGGCTGGGCAGATGTGTCATCTATGCCACATTTTTGTTCCATCAAGCAAGAGAGAAAATATAATTTGGGAAGCCCACTACAGTCTGGTGGCAGGACACTTCAGCGTCAAAAAGACAGTGGCAATGTTGCAAAAACATTTCTACGGGTCCAAAATTCAACAGGAGGTTAGCTAGTATGTCAGGTTCTACACTGTTTGTGTTATTGCCAAACCAACCACTAAGAAACAAGGCATGTACACCCCTTTTCCTACTCCTGACAGGCCATGGGAATCCATCTCAATGGACTACATGTCGGGCCTCCCATCTATCAAGGGGGAAATGACTGTGTTTTTTTGGTTGTTGATCACTTTTCTAAGATGGTGATTTTGGTTGCCTACAAGAAGAGCATCATAGCAGAGGCCACTGCCAAGCTCTTCTTTGAATGAGTATGGGTACATTTTGGAATCCAAAAAACCATTGTCTCATATCAGGATAGTTGATTTCTCAGCACATTCTGGTCGAGCCTCTGGTCACTGTTGGACACCAAGCTCACCAAATCCATGGCCTTCCACCCCCAGACAGATGACCAAACCGAGGTCGTAAATCGAATGATTGTGCATATCCCGTGCATGTATAATTCTAATCACCCTTGCACATGGGATGAGAGTATTCCCTATGTCCATCATAGCTACAACCGAGCCTTGCATATCTTAACTGGCCACAACCCCTTTCAGGTGGGGTTGCAATTCCAACCATTGGGTCCCATAGATGCTGCACTACCCCTTGTGGTCTCCTCAACTGACTCATCTCCTGCTCCAACTAAAGCTGACAAAGCCACATGGTTCATTGAGAGGTTCCACCACATCCTCCAACAGGTTCATGATATCCTAGATAAGTCCAATGACAAGTACAAGGAACTCCATGATCAACATCGGGTGCCACATAAGTTTCAGGTGGGCGACAAAGTTTGGTTGCACTTGCAGAAAGAATGTCGGGACCCCATCAAAAGATTATCCCACTCTGTTATGGGTCGTACACCATCACCAAGGTTGTGGGTGATAAAAAAATTTAGCTCAACATTCCTCCTTTCATTGGCATGTACTCAGTGATCAACGTGGATCCAACTTTATCGAGTTGTTAAAGCAGGGCAACTCCTGCACCAAGGCAAGTGGCTCACCCAGGGCCAAATTCAACATAAATTTCCTCATCTGATGGGGGAACTCAACGCAGTGGAGACCATTGCTTCCTAAGGGGGGAGGATTGATCCAGATGGATTTCGGTGGCCTCCCACCTATTCCAACTTGCTCATTTTGGAAGTTTTCCAATTTGGCAGTTTTTTCCTAGTTTTCAGGTCACTGACTTTCGGGGTCGTTTTGAGGCCCTAAACAACGTTTTTAGGGTTCGCCACAGTAAAAAAAAAGGCTTATTATCAGTTTGATGGAAACATGTGTAGTCCTCGGATAGACCTTTCCAACGAACTATCGTGCGCCTAAAGCAAAGATCGTATGCAAAAGTTATGACCCCGAGAAGTTGATGTACTAACTTACCCAAACGGGGCCCACATGACTTTTGGCGCTTCATCTCCCAGTGTTAGGTTTTTGGATGTCTATGGTTTTTGACATTCCTGTTTATTGTAAAAATTTCTTTAGAGCCTCATTGTAACAATATTCTTGTGAATTAGTCTAACCATCACATCTCTTCTCAGAGATAAGCCGCCACCATTCTAGCAAGATTTTTTTTTTGCTGCATTTTACAGTTTTAGCTTATTTCCTTATTGAATAGAAACCAGTTTTACTATATATCTGCTATTTTGTGTTAAGCATCTTTTGACAATAATATGTATTCATTTCACTTTGCTCATAAAATATGTATCAGTGGTATCTGAGCGATATGCTCCTTGTCGTTACTAATGCATGTCCCAAACGAGGTCAAGGTACAAAGAATTGGGTCTCGAGCTTGTTTCTCTTCAGGACAAAATCTCTCACACGCCCAAGAGACCTCTCATGGAAGGAGAAAATAAATATGACGGGACATGATATCCCTTCAAAATGTTTCTCAAGGAATCCTTCACGCAACAGAGGAATGAAATGATGGATATTTTTGTGCAAACCCTTCGGAAGCTACCAAAAGGTGACACATCTTCCTCAAACAAAGGCATTGCCCCCTTCGAGGTACAAATGAACTTTGATATTCCTATATTTGAAGGTCAGATAGAAGTAGATGATGTAGAAAAATGGTTGAATCTTCTAGAAGGGTATTTCTCTGTCCATAACTTCTTGAATCGAGAAAAGATTAATTTTGCACTCCTCAAAGCCATTCCCCGTGTCAAATATTGGTGGGAAACTTTTTGTGAGTAAAAGGAAACAAAGGAACCCTCATTATTTACAGTCACGTTCACCCGAGATTCCTTCATGGATTCTATTAAGTAACAATACTACCTTGTTGGAAGTTGTGACGACATGTACACAAAATGGACCACACTGCAGCAGGAAAGAGACCAAGCAATGCCCGATTTCACAAATATCTTCCATACCTTGTGCACCAAGCTGGGTATCAAATATTCTGAGCGACAACTGGTTCTCAAGTATTGCGGTGGTATACATAGACACATCCAAGATGAAATTGATTTTCTGGGCATCTCATCCTTGGGCGCGGCCTATTGATATGTCATCAAAATTGAGCAAAAGCTCAAAAAAAAGACACTGCAATTTGGGCCTCGGATCACCTCACAAAAAAAGCCAAGAAAGGGCGGCCCTAACCCATAGAATAAAGGACACAAAAAATATGGACTGCCTCAGGACAACCAGTCCAAACTGTAAGCAAAGAAGGACACCGGAAAGACAAAGAAAGATACCGGGAAGTGGTGCGACTTCCATAAGATCCCATGGCATAACATTGTTGATTGCCACTCAAAGCAGTCACTGGTGGCTGAGGTGAAAACCTTTGAATCAAATGTGGGCTCTGACCCTAAGTTAGAACAAGAAAGTGGGAGACGGATCATTGACACAGAACCCAGTGCTACTATTTCTACCACCAAGCTCAAGCTCGGTGAACGAAAAGATCCAAAGGAAGGAGAGCACCTTTTTCATTCACAAATGTGGGTGAAGGGTACCCCGCTGCACTTCATCTTTGATAGCGGTAGCCAGAAGTACCTCATCTCAAAAGAGGTTGTCAAACAACTTTCCCTACCGACAATGCCACACCCGCATCCCTACACCATCGGATGGCTTTGCCAAGGAAGCGACATCCGCGTCAGCCAACAATGTTGCCTATCATACGACATCAATCCCTTCAAAGATGGGGTATTGTGTGATGTTTCCCTTCTCGAAGTTTGTAATGTTATTTTGGGCCAACCATATTTATGGAAACGCCATGTTGTATATGAGTCTAGGCCTTACAATGTTATTATTACTTTGAACAAGAAATTGTACAAGATACCTGAGGCAGTTCCACCTAGTGTTATTTCCTTGATCTTTTCCGAGTAATGCAGGAAGGTCATCTCTCAAATGGGGAAGTTTGTCTTCTTCTTGATTTGCTCTCAGAACGAGTGAAAGACTACAACCACATCTAGGGTCTCTGCAACTGACCTCTTCACACAGAAAAAGAAAGTGGATAAGGTTGTGGAATAATACTCAGATATATTCTCCTCACTTACTGGGGTACCTCTTCACTATCAGGTCAAGCACCCCATTGATCTGACCCCCAGTGCATCGTTGCCCAATGGGCTAGTCTATTGTCACTATATGTTAGAGAATGAGGAGATCAAGTGGAAGATCCAAGCACTGCTCCACAAGGGGCACATCCATCCCAGCTCATCACCTTGCGGGAGCCTGATCCAGGGGATCAAATTTTTCTAAAAAATAAAAGTTCTTGGAATCACTTCAAAATGGACACGTGTGTAGGCCTCGTTGTCATGAACCCAAAGCAACTTGAACGAACTCAAACAGACCTCGTATGAGCAATATATCGTGTTCTGTTCATTTTTCCAAACAGGCAAAGTTTTATTGACTGTACAGTTCGTACAGTGTTGACATGGCATCTGACCGTACAGTCCATATGACCATACAATGACGTGGTATATGTGTTGGCATGATGACTAGGAAAATGTTGGTAGACAGGTGGAAAAACCTGATGTTAACATGTGTCATCATCTTGGAAAGTGGTATGGTGCCACATGGCCCAGTAGTGGGTTGCCACGTGGCACCCCTCCATTGGTTTGCAAGTGGTAAAAATTTTATGTGACTCCAAAGGAGTCGAACCCGCGACCTTCGGGCAAGGGGAATGGTTTGGCAGGGCCTAGGCTACCATCCCACTCATGGATATGACTTAACATTATAATATGTTAATATTTATTTGAATTGAATTTATGTTGGGTCAGTGGACTAAAGGGTTAGGGCCTAAGCCCCAACCCACGGTTCTTATGACAAGGCATGTGACCATACCCTTTACACTTGGCGCGTAGACTATTTACAATGAATGTATTATCCCCCGATCCATTGCAAACACCATACGACCACTCCTTTCATATCCTTTGGCGGGCGCGCGAACTATGTTGAATGGTATAGCCCTCGGTCACTACACAACATATAACCTAGTTCAAAACCACGGTTCTTACCACATGACACATGACCATACAGTTTAAACTTTGACATGAATTTTCCATTGGTGGTTAAGCCCGGTCACTTGTTGCTACACCACATGACCAAGCCCCAATTGTGGAGGAGCTAGTCATTGGAGTGCACGACTGTTAGGCCGTTGGCCACATGGGGCCATACGAACAAGTTTTGCGCCGAGATTGGGGGCCAGCACACTAATGGTCCTACATTTTCTCCCTTTTTGCGGGAATGGTTGTGTGTGCTAGGTTTTGGTGTGAAAAACACAAAGAGGTTGAGTTAGTCGGTCAGTGGGTGCGTTTTGGTGAGCAGGTACAACAAGCTTGAAGAGGAAAACCTCCATGAGGTGTAACTTCTTCATTTTTTGGCCAAACCAGGTGCCGAAAAATCCCAACTAGGGGTTTTTGGACGTTTTGAAGCCATTGGAGCCATCTATTTTGTATTATGAGAAATGTAAGATCACTTTTAAAGCATAATGAAAATGATCCAAGGGAAGCTAGACCAGGAAATGTAGCCCAAGAGAGGGGTGAACTCCTTTATCATTTGTTGTGTTATGTGTTCATTATTGATGGTTTTTATATGTCTGATATTATGCTTATGCTTAAGTAAAACTCATTGAATTTATGTGTTAGTAACTTGATCCAATTACCCAAACACATACCATTTCTACACTTGAAATTTAAAGAGACAAGTCTTCTTCATTTTAAAGATCTATTGGAAACAAATCCATTTCATTTTCAGATTAGAGCCCAATCATGCTGGTATAGAAGAAATATGGAACCTAGCGACTCTACATTGATTATTGGGCCCTGAATAAAATCACAGTTAGAAATTGGTACACGATTCCCTGAATAGAAGACCTCTTTGATCATCTTACGGGGGCCAAATACTTCAATAAGATTGATCTAAAGTCTGGCTACCACCAATTCCCGATAGAACAGACAGATGTATGGAATACTGCCTTCAAGTCAAAGGAAGATATTTTTGAACGATTGGTCATGCCCTTTGGTTTGAAAAATGCTCCAGCCACCTTCATGAGGATGATGGATGATATCCTGCGACCATTTACCAATAATTTTGTAGTGGTGTATCTGGATGACATTCTCATTTACAGCAAGACTTGCACAGAACACTTGCAACATATTCAATAGGTTCTGCACACCCTGCGACAGTACAAGTTATACACCAACTTGGAAAGATGCTCCTTCGGCATGGACAAGGTCCATTACCTGGGCTACATCATTGATCAACATGGCATACATGTGGATCTAGTCAAGATCCAAGTCATTCGTGACTGGACAGCCCCAACCACACTCGCTGAGCTTCGAATCTGCTTGGGCATTTCCAATTTCTACCGCAAGTTCATGTTGGGATTCTCCCATATTGCATGGGACCTCAGCCAAGTAACCAGGGGTGGTGTTTAGGATAAATTTGTGTACGGTCGGTCCCAACAACAATTGTTCGATTATTTGTAGCAACGCTTATGCTCAGCCATAGTACTTTCACTATCGGACCTGCATCATCCCTTTGATATCGAGACAGATGCTTCAGACTATGTTGTGGGTGTCGTTCCCACTTAGCACGACCACCCCATGGCCTATCATAGCGATACATTATAAGATGTTTTCCGTAAGTACCCTACTTACAACAAAGAAATGTATTGCATTTTGCAAGCCTGCCACCTATGGAGACATCACATTCTTGGGAAGGAGACAGTATTCCACATTGATCATAAGACATTGTAGTTCATGTAGACACAAGGCAAATTGTAGAATGACCGCCATCATTAGTGGTCCACATACTTCCAGCAATTCCACCTCAACATCAAGTATAAAACATGAAACACCAACCATGTCATTAATTTCCTCAGCAGACCACCAATCGTGGCACTCACCACGGTGTTAGAATCTTGTGGCCATGAGACCTTTGGATGGCCCCAACTCTATGAGATAGACCCAGACTTCGCCACCACCTACCAAATGTTGGGCGCAAACGTAGTTTTCGATAATTTCCATATTCAAGCTGGGTTGCTATGTCGTTTGGGCCACATTTGCGTTCCATCAAGCGAACGAGCGAAGTTGATCTGGGAAGCCCACTACATTCGGGTGGCAGGACACTTCGGCATCAAAAAGACAATGGCAATGTTGCAAAAACATCTCTACTGGCTGAAACTTCAACAGGAGGTCAGCAAGTATATTAGGTCATGCACTGCCTATGTTATTGCCAAACCGATCACTAAGAAACAGGGCATGTACACCCTATGCCTATTCTTGACAATCCATGGGAATCCATCTCAATGGACTATATGTCGGGCCTCCCATCCACCAAGTGAGGAAATGACTATTTTTTTGTTGTTGTTGATCGCTTTTCTAAGATGGCGATTATGGCCGCCTGCAAGAAGAGCATCATAGCAGAGGCCATTGCCAAGATCTTCTTTGAACGAGTCTCAGTACATTTCCCACAAACCCTTATCTCATATCGGGACATTCAATTTCTCAACACATTTTGGTCGAGCCTCTGGTCACTGTTGGACACCAAGATCACCAAATCCACAACCTTCCACCCCCAGACAGATGGCCAAAACGAGTTTGTAAATCGAATGATCATTCATATCATGTGCATGTATAACTCCAAGCACCTTCACACATTGGATGAGATTCTTCCCTATTTCTGACATAGCTACAACCGAGCCCTACATAGCTCAATCGTCCACAACCCCTTCCAGGTGAGGTTGGGATTCCAACCATTGGGTCCCACGGATGTTGCACTACCCCTTGCGATCACCTCGGCCGACTCATTTCCTGCTCCAATTGAAGCTGACAAATACACCTGGTTCATTGATCGGATCCAACACATATGCCAACAGGTTCAGGATATCCTACATAAGTCTAATGACAAGTACAAGCAATGCCATGATCAAGATCAGGTGCCACATAAGTTTCAGGTGGGAGACAAAGTTTGGTTGCACTTGCAGAAAGAACGCCTTACAGAACCCCATCAGAAGCCTCACCCACTCCGTTATGGTTCGTACACAATCACCAAGGTTGTGGGTGATAATGCTTTTGAGCTCAACATTCCTCCTTTCCTTGGACTGCACCCATTGTTCAATGTGGATCTCCTTCGACCTTATTTCCCACCACTATTGGATACCTCAGAGGTAGCAGGACAACTGAAACCAACAAATCTCAACCCAAACTACATACAACAGGAATCCAGTGATTAGATTGTGGAAAAACAGGTCAAGGGAACTTGCCAGCAAAGGATCCATCTTTATCGAGTTGTCAAAGTAGGGCAGCTCCTGCACCAAGGTAAGTGGCTCACCCGTAGCCAAATTCAACAGAAATTTCTTCATGTGATGGGGGCACTCAACGCAATGGATACCATTTCTTCCTAAGGGGGGAGGATTTATCCAGATGCATGTCGGTGGCCTCCCACCTATTCCAACTAGCTCATTTTGGCAGTTTTCCAGTTTGGCAGTTTTTTCATAGTTTTTGGGTCCCTGACTTCCAGGGCCTTTTTGAGGCCCTAAACAATGTTTTTAGGGCTCGCCATAGTTATATTTTGGAAATAGTCAAAGTCTGATGGCAACATGTGTAGTCCTTGGATAGACCTTTCCAGTGGGCTATCGTGCGCCTAAATGGAGATCGTATGCAAAAGTTATGACCCCGGGAAGTTGATGTACTAACTTACCCAAATGAGACCCACATGAATTTTAGCGCTTCATCTCCTAGGGTTAGGTTTTTGGATGACTAGGGTTTTTGACATTCTTGTTTATTGTGAAAAGGCCTTCAGAGCCTCATTGTAATGATCTTCTTATGAATGAGCGCAGTCGTCACATCTCTGCTTAGAGATAATCCACCACCATTCTAGCAAGCTTGTTTTCCACTGCATTTTATAGTTTCAACTTATTTCCTTATTGAATAGAAACCAGTTTTACTGTATATCTATTATTCTATGTTAAGCATATTTTGATAATAATCTGCATTCATTTCATTCTACTCATAAAATATGGATCAGTTTTGTATCCATTTCGTTCTGCTCATAAAATATGGATCATAGGTAAGAAACTAATAACCCTCAAGGACTTCTGCTATAGCATGGGAATGACTGTGAACACTTAAAAAACAAAGGTCATGATATTTAAATCCAAAAGGATCACCTATGATAAAAAAAAAAATATGACAACAATAGCTTGGAGGAAGTGTCTTCATAAAAGTATCTTGGAATCGATATCCACCACAAGCTCAATTGGAGATATATCATTGAAAAAGGGATAAATGGAGGGTGGAAATCTTATTATGGGCTCAAAAACAATAGTAAATCAGCAGACCTTTGGCTTTGGGATAAAAAAAAATCCTCTTTCACATTCTTGTCACTCCAGTTATCTTATGTGGATGTGAATTTTTGGGTTGTAGTATATTTAGAGAGTCCTAGATAAAGACAGAACATATCCAAAAGAATTTTATAACTTATAATCTCAAAATTAAGGGAAATACATGCTATCATATCCTCCTCATAGAAGCAATCTTTTCACCCATTGAGAGCATTGCTACAATTAAATACCTAACATAAAATAATAAGATAAACAACATGGATGACAAGAGGCTCACCAAAATTGCTTTAAAATCTAGCCAAAACCATTAGCGTCTTAAGCGAGGATGGCATAAAGATGCCAAATCTTGGCTAAATTATTGGGGAATACAAGAAGAAGCCATCATGCAAGATATCAATAATATTACAAATATTATCACTTATAAATTTAAGGAGAATATGTGGCATACTAAATAATTAGTGGATCAAAGGAAATTAATATAATACAAGGAGTTGTTCAACCCTAATTTAGAAGATCAAAATTACCTCTCAATTTTGAAAAGTGCAAAGAAGAAAATCAACATTGCTAAAACAAGAACAAACTCTCACGAGATACATAGTGAAATTAGGTGTTGGAAAACTCCCAAAACACCATGGGATGAGAGAATCTGTCACCTTTATGACACTAAGCGGGTCGAAGATGAAAAACACTTCCTCTTGGATTTCCTTGCCTATACCCATATTAGATCCAAACTTAAAAATATCTTCCACATTACCGACCTTCCTAACCTCCTAAGTCATCAAAACTATGATGATCTTGGAACTCTTCTCTCAATGTTTTTTTAGCATAGAAATACAATTTTAAATAAATTGAATTAATCTCTTACCTTCTTAATGTCCAATAGACCAATTGGTATCAGTGGGCGTTAATCATAATCATCATCATCAATATGAAAAACTGAAAAAAAAAAAAAAAATCAAATATTTATAAAAAGAGAGAATGTAGAAATAATCAAGATCTTTATAATTCATTTCTAAGTGTGGTAGTAGATTTTTAGTGCCACCCTTGAACAAAGCACCTATTTTGAGTCTTTTATATGTATAGCTAGGTTTAGTATTTCCTTAGGATTTATACCATGATTTTGAATTCACCTTTGAATTCCTCCAATTGGATACCCTTCCATTCCTTTTGGAGTATGCCTTGATGCCTCCTATATTTATGGTTTATAGCATTACTCTCTTTTGGTGTCAGTTGCGACCTAGGCATCATTATGTTGTGTTGATGTTCAAGGGAAGTTTTGAGTTTGATAACCTTATTTCTACCATCCCTCGGCTATTCTAACTATCCATATTGGCCATTTCCCATGTTAATTTGTTCTTATTTCATAATCACATATGATGTTTTTTCTCATGCTAGTTTGGAATAACACACCATTTCCTTCTTATTAGTGGGTATTCTCCTATCGACTGTAGCACATTAATATAGAAGATAGAGTTATAGATTGTAGGTCATCTTGTGCTCAACAAATCATATTCATTAATAGTCATTGACAAAGTGATTTCCCATGTGCTTTATGACAAGACCTTTATTCACATATTGGGATTTGTGTTACACCTTGGATTCCATTTTCCTCGATGGTGAAATGCTTCACCTTCAAAAATGATTTTCATTAATTGTTTCTACTCAGAGGGTCTTTCTTATGCACTATTTATATTTGGTGCATTTGAAAGTCATACTTGGTAGTTTTCTATATTAATCAATTCATGTCCAAGAAATCAAATAAAATCATGTTCATGTTCTTACTTCATGTTGGTTTATGTGGGATTCCTTAATTCCCTCCTTATATTGAATCTCTTCCTATTGAATCTAACTCATTTCTATGGGAACGAGAATTACAGATCTTTTTAGTACCTTGGGGTTTACATTCATTAGTGGTAGGTTCCCTCGCAATTGATAGTAGGTATTCATAAATGACTTATTATGGTTTGATTCTAAAATTATTAACACATACATACACACTTTTTAGTATGTACTATGTACCTTGGTTCCCATTATTGACATTGGTGGGTTACCTCACATCTAGAAATGGTTTACATCAATGATAGGTGAATAGATGGTTTCTCACATGTTCGAATTCAATATATTTATTTGCATGGTGCAGATTTATATATTGCAATGGATTTGGATTGAATACCTTAGGCTATAGTGGCACCCCTATTTGGTGCTACCACTTGAGTTTGTTTGATGGTACCACCAACTTATATACCACATTGGTACCTTGGATGATCTTTTTGATCTTTTCATAGCTCCAATTTTTATCCTAATGTACACTAAGACATAAATCCACCTTATATATTCTCATGGATATGATATTTATTTTACATGGATCCACTATGTATTCTTTTGCACCCATGATTTTTCATTATCTATACTTCATGGATCCACAACTGTGTATTCAATTCAGTGGCCATGTTTTTTTCCACTTGAACATGGGTATTCCTACCTTAGGGAAGAGAGACATTTGATATGTTGGTTTATGTTCTAGGTACCTTCCAGATCCATGGTCCACTAGACTCCTACTTGATTCACTTGACAAACTCCTCTTGAATTTATAGTGTTTTGGATATCAAATCCTCCTTCACCATCACATTTTAGGGGGCGCCTATTATAGCTACATCTGGTCCTCTTGACCAATTTAGTTGAGCTAATCCATTACCACTTGTCAAACAAGTAATTTACCAAATCTTTAGACAAGTTCTGAAGCCTCTAAATTTTTGCATGTGCCATGCAAAAGTGAAACTTGTGCATGATCCATAGGTTTGCAGTTAGCAACCCATACACGCCTTCAAAATGGCCCAGAAAAATAAATATTAAATGCATAAGCCTCACGTGGAGATCATAGAATTCATGTAGTTGTGTAGTTGGGATCTTTGTCCCTAATTGATGGAACTACATTCTTGGAATATAAATAAGAGTTTCTTGGTTGAATGAAGGGACACACCTTTATGTTAGAGAAATTGGCTAAACCTTGTTGAATTACCTTTTTCCTAAATTCTATTTTTATGTAGCTAGCCTAGTTTTCCAAGTATAACTAAGTCTTGTGTAGGGTTTGTTGAGCCACTCCTTGGCTCCCCTAGAAAAGTAAGGTTTATGTTCTTGTTGAGTGAGATTTTGATTAAGTGGTTGAGGATGGAGGAACCTAGGCTTGGATGACGAAGTTACTACAATAGGATTAGGTAAAATTATCTTGTTGTACACTTATTTGTTCATTTATATAGATATCTCTTATTCTCCCCCAATTCCTCATGTTATTTTGAATCTTGATTATGTGCATTATATTAGAATGTTAGGAATTGTGGTTGAATTGATGGCTTGGACATAGTTAGGGTTTATGTTTTGTAATGTTATTTAGCTTATTATAAATTTCAATATGGGAATGATAAATGTATTATTTGTTTGATTGTTTGTAGGTAGATTAGAATATTTGTTCTATAATTCAATTGACAAAAATTGTCGTAGTCATCACATACAAATGTCCTTCACTAGGTTTTCCTCACTCTTGCTCTCTTTGCATTTCCAATATAAATCATTAACTATTGGGAAAGATTGAATACATACCTATTATTTTCTTTGTTGGTGAGATGTCAAGACTCTCACTGGGATCCATAATTAGCATAGTGAAAATCCCTAAAATAAGGCCCCCATACCCTCGTGGGGTAGTAATTTGGGATCTACTAGGAGGCTCTTTAATCATGATATAAGTGTAAGGCTTACTCTAAGATAGGTAGGGGTTGGACCAAGGGCCTTGTTGGAGATTCTCAGCTTGAGGAGTCAGATGTGGTTGTTAATATAGGGGAAATTTTCCCTTTATTATCATCCATTTCAATCATTCATAGCCTATTTACAGTGAGGCCTAATGGGATAGCCCTATTGTTTTTTCCACTTTGGGAGTGACATAATTGTCTTTTGACAAGGGGCAATGTTGATTCCTATGGTATGGGATTTGACACTTGAAGGAGGATTTAGGGAGATTGATTGTGAAGTATCTCACTAGATCTTAGATTATTTGTTGTTGGATGACTTGAACTCCACCCAAGATATACGAAAATACCTTTAATTCCTTGGAAATATCAACCGTGAGACAACCCTATTTTTAGGTTTTGGTTACAAAACTAGGTTGGTTGGCATGGAAACAAAACTATTAATTGGCATCAAGATACATTCCAAAAAAACTTGACAATTGCAAGGGGAGCCAAGGAATTCTACCTAAAGATAGTAAAGTTGGAGGATTTCTCCATGGAAAAATTCTCATGCTATTCAATAGCATGACTAGGGTGTTTTGACACATCCATGCATTGTAGGATATCTAAGGATATCACTTGATGGGAATGGCTCTCTTGAGTAAAGGAATTTTTTTTAAGAAATACCATATTTAGGTTATATATGGCTATGAAAATTCATCCATGAGGTCCCATGCCTCCTTGGCCTAGGACTCAATCACAACCTCTAGTGGGATATATCCCTGAAAATACCCCAACAATGTGGGTTCTTTCAAATTTTCACAATTTGGAATTCATAATCTTGAGTATATGTAGGGAATTCACTAAGAGGGATTCCATTACCTTGTGTACCACATTTGGGATGAGCTTCCATGGGGCCTTGGGAGGAATCATGTTTTCCATCTCCTTGCTTGTTATCTCATTGCATGGTTTCCAAAATAATATTACGAGGTTTTAGGGTGGCCATTTAAATGACCCATTTTGGTCTTATGACAATCATGAAAGGCCACAATTGATGGCCTATACAAGTTTCACTCTACCCAAAAACAATAAATGCAACATATTGGGTAATAAATTTGGCCTTAAACCCCATATCTCTATATGAAATGAAATAAGATCAAAACAACCCTACCCTACCTACCCTCCAAGCCCACAAAAAAATTTACAAATTTGTTTGCATTGTATAGTATAAACACTATATTTTTTATAATTTCATTTTTTATAATTTGATAAGTATATAAAAATACATTATTTTTAAAATTTATATTTTTAAAATAATAATTATTTTTATTATTATATTATTTTATACTTTCCTAAATATAATAAAAAACCAAAACTTTTTGAAGTAACAAAATTGTTGCAATTTAGAGGAGATTAATATGAAGCTTATTTTTGCCTTTATATGATGAAATTGGATGTTCTTGAATTGAGAACTATAATTACAATACAACTTGTCTATGAAGTTGTAAACCAAGATACCTAAATTAGGTTTAGATATTTTATTATCAATTTAATTCAAGTCACGTCTAAATCATTGTCTAAAAATGTTTTTAGTTTTTTAGGTTTTTTTTTTTTCAAACTAGTTTAGAGGATGTTAAAAAGTACTATTATCATCATCATTTTATTTTCCGAGTTTTAAAGATCAAGTTGATTTAATTCATAAATATTTTTAATAAAAAACATGAATTCATTACTCTAATTCTTTTATCATTTATGATGTGCTCACTAACTAATTATCATGTAATCAACTAATGCATTAACCACTAACCCACTAACTCCTAGTCCATATCCACTAACATATTAATAGTTAACAAAATAATCGCTAACCTTTAATGGCTTACAGACCAGGGGTGATTTTAAGAACCCCCCTAAATTTATATGTATAATAAATGGGCAAATCCCCATGATACATAGGAAAAATTGAGGGCTATTTTATCAATAATATAAAATGTATATATAATTTTTTGGCGAATATTTTAGTCAATTATATAATCTTGTAAAATATTAGCGAGTATTTCACTGAATTATAAAATCTTGTAAAATATTGGTGAATCTTTCACTGAATTATAAAATCTTGTAAAATATTGGCGAGTGGTGTTGGGTAAACAAATGGACTTCACACAACATTTCACCACATCTACTACAGTAAAGTCGA
>ML786876.1:115464-130577 GCA_009831015.1 Picea engelmannii | reverse complement strand
ATGTTCTTCATTCACTCTAGACCTTAACGAATAGGATGAAAAATGATTGCACTTTGCAATTATTAGGAACATTGAGAACAAAATGGGGGGTTTATTCTCATTGTTACCTCCCATGAACCACATTATGAATAATAAGCATTGCATGATCCAAAACATGTCAATGGATAAGTGGAAATTCATGGTGTCATTGGTAAATGCCATATTAATGGCTTCAAATTTCTATGCCCCTCCATTCCTATTACCACGTGATGACATTCATTGCTTCCCTATCTAGATGGGATGATTCAAACAATGTGGTATATTTCCTATTGTAAGTCATGTTTTATTCCCTCTAGTCTTCTTGTCAGCTCCCGAGGTTTGTGAGGGGAAGAAATCCATGTCTATATTTGCATGAATGGAAACAACTCATAGTGTCTATGAATGGGAATTCACAAAGGTGTGTGAAGGGTAGCAATACTTGTTTGATTTTTTTAGGTTTGAAAGCATCAAAGAGTGTCAGGGGTTGAGAGATTGCATCGACACAAAATAGTGAAGATGGAAATCGACCATGGGCATCCAAATATGTGTGCCTATGGTGAAATTATTGATATATGTAAAGACCTTCAAAGAAATTATAGACATTTTGAGGAAACCAAAGAATGTCTTTCTTTGTACATCAATAAATGGAGGGTTGGAGAAAGGATTGGGAACAAGAAAACTTAAGAGACATGCAAGTAATTCAAAGATTGTTGATTAAATCATATTCTTTGGAAGAGAAGTTTAAGGGGAATCAAATTCAAGTAGGACATATTATGGAAAGAAACAGTGAGAGGCTAGAAGAAATGGAATCAAAATTTAGAATGCTACAAGAAAGAATCTCGAAATCGGAATTGGAACAAAGGCCTAGTTATGAGAAAATGAGGAAAGTAGTTTCCCCTGTTTTATCGATTGGATCATATGAAATGGACCAAATGACAGTCATGAAAGAAGACGTTGTCCAAAAAGGTGTCAAGCAAGCAAGGAATCAATCTTAGTCAAAATCTAGAAGTAAGAAGAACACCCATAGTGGGTATAGATTCAAAAATCTCTAAAATTTATAATATTTTGCATGATAGTTTTTTAGTAATACAATGTGTAAGGCCATATACAAGTCAAGTAATTAACTCTAGGGATATAACTTTAAGGATAAGAAATGTAAAAAAGTAATTTATTGGAATTTTGAAAAACTGTGAGAAATTTAAAATAATTTTGTTTTATAAATTTTGTATTAATTTGTTGCATGATATGGTTACGATCCTTCTTAATACAAAAATATCCATTTTTATAAAAGAAAAAAGAAAAAAAAAACTACTTGAATATTAAAAAAAAAAACATAATTTTAAAAATATTTTGGTATGCCCAAAACAAAAAAACATCTAAATCCATCATAATCCAAAGGCATCAAAACTAAAGTAAGAAGGATCCAAAGCAAGTGTTAATGGGCATCAAAACTAAAGTATCCAAAGCCATCAAAACTAAAGTAAGAAGGATCCAAAGCAAGTGTTAATGGATTAGTGAACAGTTTCTCCAAAGTAGTAAAATCATGATGATCTCAACCATATTATCATGGGTTGACTTGAGAGATCACAAATGCACCAAACTCTCTTCCCACTATAATCATATGTGCTTTATTACATTCCTTTGTCTTAACTTTACCTTTGTCGGGTTGACTTGAGAGATCACAAATTCACCAAACGCGCTTCCCACTATAATCATATGTGATGTGCTTTATTACATTCCTTTGTCTTAACGTCACCTGTCTTAAAAGTTAAGATAAGGAAAATTAATAGGTAAAAATTGGCAATGTATTATAATGTATATTTACCAAATTTACATGTATATATTTTAATTTTAAATTTTATATATTTTTATCAATATTTACTAGATTAGATTTTATGTATTTTTATACATACTATAAAATATATAGTTATATAATTTCGATAAATATGTTTTAAATTTTTTTAAGATTTTTATTTTACATATATATAATTAATAAGCATGTGATTATGAAGCATGTAATTATGCTTTGATTAATGAAAACACAAGATAATTGACTGAGAGGTAAAAGCCTTGAGTACTAACCATGATATAACAGGTGGGAAATTGACGAAGTGGATTGGTGAGGTGGAGCTGAGATGTTTTAGTGAAGAAAATAGAAATATTTCTTAGTAAGACAACATATACTTGCAAGACATAAATACACACCTGCCAGCGTATTTGAACCTGCATGGAGCCACGTGACTAGTTATGGTAAGAGAGATTGGTGGTTGAAGCAGTTATAACTACTGACATATCTAATCTCTTGAGAAGGAAAGGGTCAACTGAAGAAATTGATAGAAGGACGCCCCTTGGATTGCCCCCTCAAAATTAGGATCACTGACTGGAGGTCGCATCTAATAGAAGCCATGGGAATCCCAACGATTGGGTGGAAGAAGAGACCAAAGGTGGAAAACATCACGAAGATGCACAGAGAAGCGAGAGGGAAACATACACGAATTGCACACAGAAGAAGAGAATGAGAAGAGTGTGAGGATAATAGTTGATAGAATCAGACGAAAAATAAAAGGGTAGATTCAACCCAAGGAGAATAACCTGAGGAAAGTCAAAGGTTGAGAAAGAGAAAGTGAGTAGTAGAGTCACATATAGATGGTGTTGTGAATAGAGGGTTCACTTGCACATATATGAGAGACAGAATAAATTGGAGAGTTGTTCTTGAAGAAAATAGAAAGCTCTTCCAAAATATTAATGGTCACCCTAGAACAGAGAAGACCCAGATCCAGATTGGAGCAATAGAGGTCTGCAACTTGGTATCTATTGGAAAGAAAATGACATTGATAAGGGGAGGTCATCGAGGGACTATGAAGCAAAGAAGGGACTCCCTTGTGCAAAGGAAATCCAGTTGAGGAGGGTACCTGATAAACCTGTGGAAGTCTTGAGCTCAGTGGGAAGAGGGAAAATTATGTTGTTTCCAGTGGAGGGAGGGGAGTAACCTTCCTGGATCATTCTTAATATGAGAACCAACCGAATCAATCCCCTTATGATGTCATGGCTTGGCTTGGGGGTGGAATGCTATAGGGTGGCACTCTATATCATAGCCTAAGGTTGGGAGGAAAGGCATCCTCTTTCAGTCAGTTGGATGTCGATACTCATTGAACATATAAGTGTTTCAACTCAATATGTTTGATGTATATTTAGTAATATAAATATGTTGTTTTATGGTTTAAATGGGAAATGTGAATGCATGTAAGGAATGGTTGAATTCTTGAGTAAAATTAGTTATATATGTTTATTTTAACTGTTAATCAAATGACTCTAATATAACTAAATAAGCAATGTATATGTGGCATGCATCCCTGAGAACCTTGCAATTCTTGAAAGGAAAGTTTGCAAGGTATGGACAAAATCTTCATCTAGTAAGTGGCAGGAATGCCTGGTATCTAGGAATCCCTATGTAGGTTAAGGAATCTTAAGGCCTGTGGAAACCTCATGTCTTATATGGAAATATTGTAGGACATGCAAATCTTCATCAAAGTTCCAAATGAAATTCCTTAGTTGGATTAAGAGTAGATTCTTGAGTTCTTGAGGGTCTGATAGAACCTTAGAAAATACTTAGGAGGAATACCAAACTGGTTAAGTCTCGATTTATACTGATATAATGAAGAAAAATATCATTTTAAGTTGAATTGGTTCTCAACTGTTGATTTGGAGTAGCGAGTGGATATGGACCGTCGGTTAGACAGTATTACCTTCGGAGTGTCTAAGTGAAGAGTTAAAAGGGAACCTTGATGAGTGATAACCCCAAGTCAACATGAACCATTGATTTATCAAAGAACGGTATCAGTGAGTTTTGGACCTTTGACATGAGATATAAGCATGTCGAAAAGAGATCTGTTAGAGTCCTAAATAGAGGGTTTGAGAAGGATTCTTATGATTTGGGGAGTCCGAGGACAATTGATCTGTTGGCAGGTGTACCATGGGATTTCAGTTTTTGGATCTGGGATGGTTTGATCCAGAGAGATTAGCCTTAAACCCTTAAATTCCATGTGGTTGCAACCCCTGAGCACACAATATTTGTTGGAAGAAGCAAATGAGGATCATTTTCTCTGTTAGAGCGTGTGTGGTCAGAGTGAATTGGTCGGAGTGGTCTATGATACCATATTGGAGGCATTTCAATGGGGAGTGACTCTGAGAATGGAGGTGGACGATTAATTGATGTGTGTGCGAGATTTAATTTTAGTCATAGATTTTGTGGGTCCCATTTGTTAGCATGGAGAATGGGCATTAAAGAAGAGAGTAATTGTCGAGTAAGTAGAGGCACCAATGAAATTAGAGCCATTGTATTCCCGAGTCCAAGGACCATTGGATCCCCGAGAATGATCTATCAAAATGATGCCATCGGAGAGGATGTCTACCTTGGTGATTGATCGTTCTAACAAGGATGATTCCAAATAGATATAGATCATTGATATGATGGAGAGAAGTAATTATGACCATTTGATTAAGGGATTTTAGGTTCCTGGACACCTTAACAAACTCTATGGTGGGATTTCGTTGTAAATTTGTAAGAGTTAATATAGTAGATGTTGTGATAAGAGAAGTATTCACTTAAGCGAATGATGAACCCAAATACTTACCTTGAGGAAAACAAACATCCCACTAGCCTAAGCGAATATTAGGGGGGTTGGGTGTGTTATAGAGTGGTATCATAGCAAATTTCAAACTCTAGGCTTAAATGGGTCACCAAACCACTTGATTATTTAACAAAATGTTATTTTACCAAGAATGCATGATTAAAATGTTGATGTAATGGATAAAAATAGTTTTTTATTTCAACATGTAGGATAATAGAGGTGAATAGTGAAGTATAGCATGGAATACACCTCACACTTTAGAGATGAGAAATGTGATGGTCGGAGGGCTATAGAAAATCGTCCATATTTGGTAGCCACTTTCAGAAGTCTGAAGGTAGACAACTAGAGGCTCATGAGAGCTCAGGTTGAGCAGGAAGAGTTGAATGCAATACTACTACAAAGATTTTTTGAGATTCAAAAGCATCTACAAAAAGGTCCTAGAAATGTAGAATTACAACAATTGGAGAGGTTGAAAACCCCTTTAGATGCCCAAAAGAACAAATTATACCATAGCAATATATGAAAGAGTTATTCCAAGAAGAGGCATTGAGATACCAAGAAAAGTAAATCTAGTGGAAGTATTTCCATAGAGCCATCTAGTAGGAAGATTTATTTCGAGGAGTTGTCCAGCAATGACACTAGATCGAGTATCCCTAAGAAGAAAAGGAAGAGATAGTCATAGAGTTATCTAACTTAATAATTCAAGAAATCTAAGCCACCTACCTTTGATGGAGAAATCAAGAAGGGGAAGAAGTCGAGGCTTGGGTGTTGGGTTTGAAGAAGTATTTTTTACTACATAATTACCCGAACAATATGAAAGCGAAGATTTCAATCTTTAATCTGGAGGATCCTCTATTTGGTCAAAAGAAAGAAAATTGACTTGGAATTAGTTTGAGAAGTACTTCAAAAAATCATACCTATCAGAGAAGTAATTTGATGAAAAAATCAAAGAATTCCATGAGCATAAGATGCGACAAATTACTATGGATGCATATGCTAAAATATTTTAGGAGTTATTGAGGTATGTTCCTTACCTCAAGGACAAAAAGGAAAGAATACAACATTTCCTTAGTGTATTTCCATAGTCCTATCAGGACCGAATTCAATACGATAGGCGAAGGACATTGGAAGATACCATTAGGAAGTCCAAGTGTTGTTATGATCATTCCAAGCATAAGAAAGAGCCTTCTAAGGATTGAAAAAGAAAGAATAAGAGTGGGTACCAGAAAAGGGGATATAAATTATTCTCATATAAGAATCCAAAGAAAGGATCTCATTTTGTTCAACCAAGTAGAAGTGTGCATCAAACAAAACTTTCCATCTCAGTTTGGAAATAAGTTGGTAGAATACGAAAGATAAAGAATAGAGGAAATAAAGAAGGGGCATTTGCAATGTTGGGGTTATGGAGAAACACACCTATTGAAGGAATGTCCTCGTAGGAAGAAGGAAAATAAAAGGGTGTATTCTTGGGTCCTCAAGTCAGACTCTTTTTGTCACTTACATATCATAAACATACCTCCAAAACCTACCCCTAAAACCAAATTACGCCATGTTTTTCCATAATTACCTTGTTTAGCTACATAATTATTGTGTTGAAGGATATTAAAGTTAAAATGTTGATTCTTAGAAATTTTATATTATTTCATATGCGATTTGGTTTAACTAGTTTTTATTTTCAATTAGTTACTACAAAATCTTTTGATTCTGTAGCCACTCATATTACAGTTCTGTAGCTTGTTTACTAGACATGTTTCTGTAGTATATTTGTTCATCTTGTTGGATTACTGAGAGGGGGGGTGAATTAGTAATAGAGAAATTTAATCCTTTTTCACCATAAAATTCAAGTGTTATATCAATGTAGCATTATCATGCAATAGTTGCAGAGTAAATAAACAATGAACAAATGAGCAATCACACACATACACAGTACACCAGTGTTTTACGTGGAAACCCAAAGTGGGAGAAAACCACGGAATGAATTTTCTTATGTATTTAAGAATTACATTCATTGTAAGCACCAACTTCCTTTGTTTTCCAGCTGCAACTGGAAGGAGGCTCCAACCCCCTAGTTTCTTAGGCTGCAACCTAAAGGAATCTCCAACTCCCCAATTCTTTGGCTACAACTAGAAGGAGGCTACAACCCCCTATGTTTTCCAGCTACAACCGGAAGGTGGCTACAAATACCTGTCATTTCCTTGTCCAACCACCCTGACATATAAGTAGAATGATGGAACCACTATCACACTATCACTGTGAGATATACTACTGTAAACTTGTACCAATCAACCTACACCAAACAACTTGTACCAATAACCTGAACCATGCATCAACATGTACCTCAACCTGTAATCAACCTATATCATAAGCAAGTGCATCAACCATGCACCAACCTATACCAAACAACCTGTAGTCAACCTGTACCTCAACCTGTAATCAACCTGTACCATAAAAAGGTGCATCAACCATGCACCAACCTGTACCAAACAACATGTAGTCAACCTGTACCATAAACAAGTGCATCAACCATGCACCAACCTATACCATGAACAAGTGCATCAACCATGCACCAAAACTGTACAAATAACATGTCACAACAACCTGTCCAAACAACCTATCACAATAACCTATCTCATCAATATTATCAACCAAATCAAATATACTCACCAAGATCAATCACCAAGACAACTCTCAAAGATGTGCATCAACCAAGCATAACACAACAACTCATAATCATCACCAAGATCAATATGTGCTTCCAATAATATACCAATACAAGTATGTTACACCATCCATAAACCATGTGTCAACAATACTACTAACAAGTGCCTCCAAACATGTACCAAGTATGTACCAATCATGTATCAACTACTCATCAACTATGACTCATCAAGATGTACCAACATCATCAGCTATACACCTCATGTATGTGCCAACTTATCAACTACGTGTCTCAACCATGTACCCAACATGTACCTCAACCAAAATCCGTCATCAATTTCAACATCCAAATCTAATTTGTAACTCTGTAAAAGACTTGGTGTATATGATCACATACTTGCAAACCTTCCTTAAATTTAACAACAAGAGACTAGCATTTTCATCAAACTTTTCTTTAGTCTCACATGACTAGTTTTGGATTAGTCAACAACCCTAACTTGAAATAATCATAACTATGTACCTGTAATGAATAAAGATCTGAAAATAGTACACAATGTTCTCCATTGTGTTTTATGCAATTCCTTCAGGTGTCACTACTTGGAACCTCTCAGAAAAGGAGTTATAGCAAAAATGACATACCTTGTTGAATTTTGGCTTATTCTAGAGAGTGACCTTGTAGAGCATGCCCCGCACGGAATATTTGTTGAATCGATATGAAAATGTTACACAGAATACTAAAGACTGTACTCTAACCAAAACATTTGGTCTTACATAATTTGGATCTGTTATGAAGAAGTTATGACATTTTTACCCGAAACACATTTTTTAGACTAGTTTCAGGACTAGCCACAAACCCTATTTTCCACAGAGTGTAACTCAAAAATACAATGAGCCACAAGATACAAATTTTACCACAGATACTTGGCTATGTTTCCTCAATGGCCTAACAATTTCACAGTCTAAATCATTCTAGAAAAAACGTTATTGTGAAAATGTTTAGATGCCCTGTAAATAACATACCTTAGAAAGCATCATCAAAAGAATTTATCCTCCCTTGAATTCCGGCCTTCTTTTCTTCACCTTCCCTCTGAAATTTGTCTTATATATCCTTTGGTTACCTCATTCACCTATATATATATTCAATATTCTCAAGTGTGATATGAAATGAGAGAGCCTTGCCTCTTATTTATACTCTCCAAGTAGCTTCCTTAGAAGCATCTTCTAGGTCACGTTTCCCACTTTCCTTATTTTAGGGTTAACCCACTTCTAATTTCTCCATTAAATTTATTATTTAAATAATTTATTTTGTATTCAATTTGAATTATAGTACACTCATCACTTCACTTTATTATTTACCTTCTAAAATCTCTTAAACCACTTTGACTACTTTGACCTTTTGGGGCTTCTAAATGACATATGAGGGTCCTCCAACTTCGTAAGGCCATAACTCTCAAACCGTGAGGAGTTATGTGACGTTCCACATACCACCAGAAATGGAATAATATGTAATATCCATATAGAATATTCCTACCTACAAATATATCAAAACTCATACCATTATCCATCAAACAAACTTGGGTCCATTACCCAAACCTGGGTTCTCCAACTTCCCATGGCCATAACTCTCTAACCGTGAGGAGTTATGTGATGTTCCACATACCACCGGAAATGGAATGACATGTAATATCCATATATAATAGTATTACCTTAAAATATATTAAAACTCATACCATTATACATGAAACAAACTTGGGTTCATTACCCAAACCTTTGTTCTACTGTAATTTGCTACTGGACTTTCTCCAAGGGTTGACATAAATCACTAAGGGTTGAAATAAATCTACAATATCACTCTCCAATGGTTGAAATCAATGAAAAATGACAGTCCATACCAACTTTCCATCAACCTAAGCCAATTGAATGAAAATCTCCCCCTTTGGCATTGATGGCAACACCAACAATGATTGCAACACTTAGTCATAATAACATTCATGCTTATACTCCTCATCAATGTGTCTATCTCTCCCCCTTTGACATCAATGGAAAAGGGTATCTCCCTTTGGGGATTCTCCCTTTGACTGAACTCTCCTTGGGATTCTCCCCCTGTCTACATGCCTATATGCTCTCTCTCGAAGCATTTCTATCCTATATCTAATAAATCTCTCCCCCTTTGTTATCAATGGCAAAGGTATATTTCCACCAGGGGTTGCTCCCCCTAATTGAACTGTCCTTGGGGATACTCCCCCTGACTGAGCTCTTCCTGAAACTGATCTCCCAACCTGAACTATCCTCTTTATGGTGCTTCCTTGTGTAGATCTAAGACATATAAGATAATTATTAAAAAGCATTTATTTTGGAGTAGAAATTACTCTAAGTCTCTGACGAAGATACTCAAGGCTTCCCATGGAAGTGGTTTTGTAAATATGTCTACCACTTGTTCTTTTGTGCCCACATATTCAACTTGGATGTTCTTGTCTGCAACCTTTTCTCGTAGAAAATGATACTTGATTGGAATGTGCTTCGTTTTGGAGTGCATCACCGGGTTATTTGAGATATTGATGGCACTTGTATTATCACAATAGATTGGAATGGGTGCATCATACTCAACCTGTATATTTGTCAGAGTTTTTTTCATCCATAGAACCTATGTACAACATGTTGTTGTTGCAATATACTCTGCCTCGATTGTAGATAAAGATATTGATGATTGTTTCTTTCTTAGCCATGATACTAAACACTCACCCAAGTAGAGCATTGCTCCACTGGTGCTTCGTCGATCATCAATGCAACCTGCCCAATCTGCATTTGTGTAGGCAATAATTGATAGATCCTTTCCTTTTGGATACCATAATCCAACTCTTGTGTTCCTTTGAGATATCTGAAAATCCTCTTCACTGCTAATACATGTGATTCCTTTGGTGCTACTTGAAATCATGCTACATGTCCAACTACCTGTGTTACATCTAGTCTGGATGTTGTCACATATAGTAAGATACTAATCATTGACATGTATTTCCTCTAGTCTATAGACTTTGAATCATCATCTTTGCTCAACTTGCAGCTGGTTTGCATAAGAGTGGTAACTATTTTGCAATCTTCCATTCCGAACCTCTTTATCACTTCTCTGATATACTTAGTTTGAGAAATAAAAATTCCTTGGTTACTTTGACATATCTGAAGACCCAGAAAGAAGGATAGTTCTCCAAGTAATGACATTTCAAATTCATTATGCATATCCTTTTCAAATTTCTAGCTTAACCTGTCATTAGTACTTCCAAAAACAATATCATCAATATAAATTTCAATTAATAAAATAATACCTTGAGTTACCTTGATGTAGAGGTTGTTGTTTGTGCTTCCTTTCCATAGTTCGTAGGGAGTTTTTTCATTGTTGTTTCTGAGCATTACTCTGTTTTGAATTTGAATTGTTGTATGCACTGCATGTGTCCAAAAAAATCTGTCAATTTGGAATCCATTAGCATTGTTCGAGCCATTTCCTGTGTAATTATCATCCATTATGATAATGTTCCTTTGTCTCTGAACCAATCTATGAATCCATGCTCTCGTCCACTTTCATATATATTTCCAAACCTGCTAAGTATTCTTACAAATCCATCTATGTCCATACTGTCCAAGACTCTACTTGCGCAATTATCCATAATGATGACTCATTTATCACTATACTATCATGAAGTCTTGATTAATCTATCAAACTGTACTTCTACTAATTGCCTGCTATGGATCTGTCTTCTCAAACTCTGCAAGTTTCTCGAAGGATGGTTCTTTGGTCTGTCACAGTTATTGCATAGACTCCCCCTGTCTAATATTCATATTACCTGGGAGTCTCTAAGACGGATGGCTCAGAACAATTCCTTCTCTGATGTGTATTCATCATCATCTTCATTGGTAGATTCATCATCTCTCTGAGCTCTGACTTCTTTCTTTTTGTCTATGGATTCATCTTTCACTACAATACTTGAAAGTACAATATCTTGAACTTGTTCCTTATTTACTTGTCCTTCTTTTCCTTCATTTATTTTTCAAACCTTTCTATATCTAACATCCTTCTTTTTCTCTATAGATTTTTCTTCATCTTGTTTTATTTCCAATCTTGCGATCTCTAGGACTTGGTCTTTGTTCACTTGTTCTTCATGTTTTCTTATCCATACTTTCTTATATATGATATCAATGTTCTCTTTCATGGAAGTATCGATCATGCTTCTACAATCACGAGCTATGTGTCCATAGTTATGACATTTGTAAATTCAATGTTACGTGGGGCGACATAGGAATTTATTGCTTGAACAGTTATTTTATAATCCCTTCAATATGCAACCTTATGTCCAAAGTTAGTACAATAAAAACAATGACCATAAAATAAATTTGCATGCCTGGGAGTGAATGATCTTCTTTGTGGTGTAGTCCTTCTGAATTTCCACCTTGACTGATCATGATCATGATTGAAGCTTCTTTGTGGCTTGAACATGGATGGTATTCTTGAAGATGTATCTTTATTAGATTGTGGTTGACCATTATTCTTTCCTTTGAGTACTTCTGCATAACTCTTTCTATTTTCTTCATTCTTCTTTTCTAGCAACGTAGAGTGCTTCTCTTCATTCTCTACAACTGATGTGGATGTTTATGTCTCTTCAACATTCTTGTTGAGCTTGACGATTTTGAATCTTAGTGTGACAACTTCTTCTTCAAGATTCTCAACCTCTTCTTCTTTCTTCATTATCTGAGACTTCATGACCTCTTATGTTCTCTTTGCTTCTTCAAGTTGGATTTTCAATATAATTATTTCTTCTTCCAGTCTTCTCTCTTCTTGACCAAACTCTTCCTCAATTTGGTTTAAGTCATTGCTTCTTTCCTTGAGATGATCCATCGATATCTTTTCTCTCTTTTCTGCTTCTTCCTTTTGTGCTGCTATGTTGGATTCTAAACATTTCTTTTGATATTCTAGAGTTTCTTCAATTATTTTGGCCTCTTCTAGTTGAGCTCTTAAATTCTTGATGACTTGTTGATATTTTTCGAAACCTTGAACACTTTACTTTTTCTTCATCAGTTCTTTCTTGGATGACTTGTTTTCTTCTCTTTCTTTCTTTAGATATTTAATTGAACTAATCAGTTTTTCTTTGTAATCAACTTATGCTTCTTCATACTCTTCCTCTTCTGAATCTGCGATGGGTGAAGAATATATGTCATGCAACTTATCCCAAATTTCTTTGGCTGATGAACATTTACCAACCTTTTCTCTTACCGGATTAGGTAATCCTTCCAAGATGAAATCCATTGATATTTTGTTATTCTTCTTCAATTCCTTCTTGGTTGCAGTCTTTTCCCTTTTTGAACTATCATATCCTGTAACAACTGATAGCCAAATATAATGTCCATGTGCCTGTAAAATAATTTCGTCCTTCTGCTCCACATCTCATACTTAAAACCATTATGACCATTAAACATCGGTACTCCATTATCAGAATAATCCATGATCTCCTTCCAGTGGTTAAACTGTTTCCTGAAGGAACCTACTCTGAAACCAATTGTTGGATTACTGAGAGGGGGGGTGAATCAGTAATAGAGAAATTTAATCCTTTTTCACCATAAAATTCAAGTGTTATATCAATGTAGAATTATCATCCAATAGTTGCAGAGTAAATAAACAATGAACAAATGAGTAATCACACACATACACAGTACACCAATGTTTTACGTGGAAACCCAAAGTGGGAGAAAACCACGGAATTCTTTTTCTTATATGTCTTTAAGAATTACATTCATTAGAAGCACCAACTTCCTTTGTTTTCTAGCTGCAATTGGAAGGAGGCTCCAACCCCCTAGTTTCTCAGGCTACAACCTGAAGGAAGCTCAAACTCCCCAATTCTCTAGCTACAACCAGAAGGAGGCTACAACCCCCTCTATTTTTTGGATACAATCGGAAAGTGGCTACAACCACATGTACTTTCCCTATCCAACCACCCTGACGTATAAGTAGAATGATGGAACCACTGTCACACTATCACTGTGAGATATACTGTTGTAAACCTATACCAGTCAACCTATACCAAACAACCTGTACCAATAACCTGAACCATGCATCAACCATGCATCAACCTGTACCTCAACCTGTAATCAACCTATATCATAAAAAAGTGCATCGACCATGCACCAACCTATACCAAACAACCTATAGTCAACCTGTACCTCAACCTGTAATCAACCTGTACCATAAACAAGTGCATCAACCATGCACCAACCTGTAATCAACCTGTACCATAAACAAGTGCATCAACCATGCACCAACCTATATCTCAACCTGTACCATGAAAAAGTGCATCAACCATGCACCAAACCTGTACAAATAACATGTCACAACAACATGTCCAAACAACCTATCACAACAACATGTCTCATCAATCTTATCAACCAAATTAGATCTACTCACCAAGACAATTCTCAAAGATGTGCATCAACCAATCATAACACAACAACTCATAATCATCACCAAGATCAATATGTGTTTCTAATAATATACCAATACAAGTATGCTACATCATTCATAAACCATGTGTCAACAATACTACTAACAAGTGCCTCCAACCATGTACCAAGTATCTACCAATCATGTATCAACTATTCATCAACTATTACTCATCCATATGTACCAACATCATTAGCTATACACCTCATGTATGTGCCAACTCATCAACTACTTGTCTCAACCATGTACCCAACATGTACGTCAACCAAAAGCCCTCATCAATTTCGTCATCCAAATATGATTTGTAACTATGTAAAAAACCTGGTGTATATGATCACATACCTGCAAACCTTCCTTAACTTTAACAACAAGAGACTATCATTTTCATCAAACTTTTATTTAGTCTCACATGACTAGTTTTGGATTAGTCAACAACCCTAACTTGAAATAATCATAACTATGTACCTGTAATGAATAAAGATTTTAAAATAGTACACAATGTTCTTCAATGTGTTTTATGTAATTCCTCTAGGTGTCACTACTTGGAACCTCTCAGAAAAGGAGTTATAGAAAAAATGACATACCTTGTTGAATTTTGTCTTATTTTAGAGAGCAACCTTGTAGAGTGTGCCCCGCACAAATTTTTTGTTGAATCAATATTAAAATGTTACAAAGAATACTAAATATTGTACTCTAACCAACACATTTGGTCTTACTAAATTTGGATCTTTTATGAATAAGTTATGACGTTTTTACTCGAAACACATGTTTTAGACTAGTTTCAGGACTAGCCACAAACCCTATTTTCCACAGAGTGTAACTCCAAAAATACAACGAACCACAAGATGAATTTTTTACCACAGATACTTGTATATGTTTCCTCAATGTCCTATCAATTTCATGGTCTGAATCATTCTATAAAAAAAATTATTGTGAAAATGGTGAGATGACCTATAAATAACATACCTTAGAAAGCATCATCAAAAGAATTTATCCTCCCTTGAATTCCGGCCTTCTTTTCTTCACCTTTCCTCTGAAATTAGGCTTAGATATCCTTTGGTTACCTCAGTCACCTATATATATTCAATATTCTCAAGTGTGATATGAAATGAGAGAGCCTTTCCTCTTATTTATACTCTCCAAGTAGCTTCCTTAGAAGCATCTTCTAGGTCACTTTTCCCATTTTCCTTATTTTAGGGTTAACCCACTTCTAATTTATCCATTAAATTTATTATTTAAATAATTTATTTTGTATTCACTTTGAATTATAGTACACTCATCACTTCACTTTATTATTTACCTTCTAAAATCTCTTAAACCACTTT